>QBDW01009060.1:0-138215 GCA_003261595.1 Maconellicoccus hirsutus | reverse complement strand
ATTCAAAAATTTCGTTCTTTTTTGAAGTTTTCAAATATTTGAAGGATAACTATTTTACACATTTTTGATTTTTGTTATCATTACACAGTTTTGGCATAATTTGGCATAATTTTTGGCTTGAAAATTGCGTGTTTTTTCTTCGAAAATTTGCGAAAAATTCTAAATTCAACTTGAACTAGCAAGGATTGCTTTAGAAATCTGGCATTGAAAAATCTAGCATAATTTTTGTCGATTTTGGGCACGAACTGGCAGAATTTTACGTCAGCGTAGCATAATTTGAGTGTTCCGAGTTGGCAACACTGGCATTTATTCTCCTCTTAATAAAATTGAATTCTAATTTGCCTTCCATCGTGGTTTTCTTTTTTTTAGTGATGCCGCTTCAAGCGGGTTAACCTATTATTTTTCATCTGAAATTAAAACTTTTGAAGCTTGGAGACGGATGCTGGAACTATATTTTTGAAGTGTGCTGTTGATTTATAGCGCATCTGTGATCTTCATCTTTTAACTGAGAAGAAGATAAACATTGGCATTCGTTAACGAATACATATTTTTAATATCTTTGTCTTATCTTCACATAATACAGTCTCTTACTGGGTTGTCGTTTCCAGCGCAGATCAAACAGGGGCATAAATCTAAAAAAGGTCTTTTTTGGGTTGCTGCCTTACGACTAGATCGACACTTCGTGTGTGATGCTGTGGCAAAGCACAAATTTGAAGCATATCAGATATTTAAATAATCATAAATTCATAATGTCAGTTCAAGGATCATCTCTTTCCTCTTCCTTTGAATTAAGAGACGATTTGATGATTAGTGATGTTGAATTCTTTATTTTCAATATGACATACTGATCGATTATTTTATCATCGACAATTTCAATTCTCACTTTCGCATGGATTTATCTACCTTGGTTTATTTTACTTTAAAAAAATTATATTTTTGATTATCAAGTATAGAATTTTTTCTTTACATCGAACAACGTTAAAAATTATTTATTCCTTTATTCAACACAACCTTACTTTCTTTTGCACATAACCAATTGAAAAAATTCGTAAGATTAACTACCTCGTAGATTCAAAAAGATAATGGAAAAAAGGTACTTTCGTCGGTAAAGTCGATACGGTCAACAAAACCATAATTTTCGTCACGGTAGAAAATTCTTTCCAAAAAGTAAACTCGAAAATTTCGTCCATGTGTGCGCAAATAATGCTAAAAACGTTTTCGAGCGTAATACCGCATCGGGAAGCGCGTGTCTTTATGAAACCACATATTCGCTTAAGGTAAATTTAAAACACAGATTTACGTCATTCAACTTCACCGTTCCTAATGAAATTACATAGCGCCTACGATGGCACGCCAAATCGCCGCGCTTTTTCACCTTAAAAAGTTTCCAACCCAATATTTATGCTAGATAACTGATTACGTAAGGAGATCATACGGTATTTAATGTACATACATCTGACGTCTGCGCCGGCGATGATAACAATATTAAAGATGGTTCAAGGACGAACAATGCGGTTTTTTTCAAATACCAACGCACGCACAACTGACAGTCATCGATGACGCGTTAATTTTGATATCACCTGTTTCGCTCGTAGTATTGTTTTCCTTTTCGTCATTGTGTATTTTCCACCGGAGAGTAAAATTTCACGTAGCATAGTTTTCTTAGCCGTGTTAAATGAATTCCGCAGGTGTAGTAAGTTTACGTAGGAAGATGGATCAAATTTCCATCATGTTTTTCATTTACTCGCTACAGCGAAAAAAAGGATATGTATACCTACGTTTGCACAGTAGTAAACCACTGCTGAGTGATTTCTTCAGATACACGTTGAGAAAGCGATTATGTTGACCTTTCGGTTCTTGGCAACATGAATACAATAGAGGAAAAATCGTAATAAAGCTAGCGGTGTATTATTGTTTCCCAACGTGACAATATTGTTAGTCTTTTGATACGTTTATCTACGAGACCATGTGATTGTAAACATTTAACAAGAATGCACAATCGAATAATGTCACTATATTTATAAGACACGTTGTAAGAATCGCACTACGTTCGTAAACGCACGCACAACCCAGCTCGAATGTCAACTTGAGACTTAATGAGTTGTCGGATCGAAAATCTCAAGCTCGCGCTCATTGTTTAGTTCTGGAATTCGTTCCAAGTTTAAATTTTATTATAGACGCAGTGTAAATAGCCCTATGAATGTTCATCGTTTCGGAAAAATTTTATTCCCGAAGAAAAATCACCATAGATAGAAAAAATAACGCAAAACGAGCTGTATAAAAGTCACGTATTCCTACTTTCAGATTTTATTAGCCGCCTTGTAATTGTCTGCGAGAAGAAAAAGCTCGATTACACGCGATACCATCATAAAGCCTAATAAACTTGCGGTTATGTTTTCACTTCCATCTCCTCAAAAGTACACCACTTCAGAACACGCATTTCATCGTATCCCGCACCAAATTCCAAATCCAAATGAGTTTACTTACATTCGTAATGAGCTCGGCATTGAACCAGGATCACGTTACCTTCTTCAATTACACGAAAATTTGTCGCCTTCTTCCATAATAACCCGATAACGAGGTTTTTCTGGAAATAATAATTTTTAGAACATTATTACCAACACGAAGGACACGGATTTTACAATATTTTCTTAGATTTTTCTTTTTAAATTTTTCCTTAGGTTTTAATTCCGCTTTATAAGGTGCTTTTTTTCAACGACTAGACTATAAAATGACTTTTTCAAGGTCATTCCGGCTACTTTGACCTTCGATCGTCACGACGTTATTGGTTGTAATGAGAACTCCGTAGCTTGTTTGCGGTTGCGGTGAAGACTCTTCTTTGACCTTTTATTTTCAATACAGTACATTACAGATTGCTTACGATGAAACATTATATTGTGCCGTGAGACGGAGTATTTTATAAATCAACCCCAGCGTATAATATAAAGAATTTGATGTATCAGCATCGAACAACGAAATCATGGTCACCTTTTAACGATCACAGAAGGAACTGATTCATGAAAAAAAAAAATCAATGCGAAGTAAATTCTTCAAAACACGTGTACGATGTGTTCAGTGTTACCAACACTTACTTCAAAAAATATTGAGTTCTCAAGAAAAAAAAATCTTGAGATTTTCTTGAGATGATAAACTACGTAAAAAGGGATCGTCTTGAGGTGACTGGCTCGGATTTTAACGGGAGCTGGATTTTTGGAGAAAGTATATCAAAAAACCCTCAAAACCAAAATTTCAGCTGCCCAAGTTGACTTATCGATTTTTGGCGAATTTCTGAAAATTGAAAATTACGAAATTACTATTGAAAATAGGCAATTGAAAAAAAAGGTAATCTGGAAATCATAATTTTATACCACGCCAAAAATTTTTCCCTTAATTTTGACCTGATAAATCTGAAAATTGGATTGCCGAGTCGTTCTGGAGCCTCCAGCGCGATTTTCATTTTTTTCCAAAAGTTTCGAAATACTTCAGAAGGCATTTATATGAGATTGGGTATCTCAAAATTTGGTTACATCCTATTCCCGACCTACCCAACCGACTTAACATTTCCGGAAAATGGGGGGGGGGTTTAAAACAAATCTCATTTTTTCGTTAATTCAAGTACACGTTAATGGTGAACGTTTTTTTTTTCAATTTGTAATAATTATTTTATCATAGAAAAGCTCGTCCATAAAAACCCACTTGAGGTGATTGGCTGGAATTTTCTGGAAATACGGTCAAGTCGGTTGAGCAGGTCGAGAATAAGAGGAAACCAAGTTTTTATCAGCCCAATCTCATATGGACGCCTTCTAAAGTATTTCGAAATTTCTGGAAAAAAATGAAAACCGTGCTGGAGGCTCCAGAACGGCTTAGCAATCTGATTTTCGCATTCAGCGGGTCCAAATTAGAGGGAACACATTTTTGGCACGATTTAAAAATATTTTTCCAGATTAACTTTTCTTTTTAATTTCTTATTTTCAACGGAAATTCGTAATTTTCAATTTTCAAAAATTCGCCAAAAATCAAAAAGTCAACTTGGACAGCTGAAATTTTGGTTTTGGGGGTTTTTCAATATGCTCTTTCCAAAAATTCAACTTTCGTTCAAATCCGAGCCAGTCACCTCAAGAGGTTCACTAGTGAGCAATAATATGGGTATCAGTTTAAAGGGATTTTCGAGCATGATGATGGTAACAAGTGATCTCCTAAAGCCAAAAAAAAATCGTAATTACGGTAAAAATTGAAAAAGTTAAAATACTGTTTTTTTAATAAAAATGTTGCATTTTTTTGAGATTTTTCAAAATGTTGAAAAAATGAGATATTTTGGAAAAATTAAAGAGGAAAATTCTTGAGATTTCTTGAGCTCATGAGACATTCTTGCACAGCGTTGAAGAATCTGGCGATCTCAAAAAAATTCTCGAAGGTTGGCAACACTGGTGCGTTTTTATTTCTTTCCCAGCCCCGAATATTAAATACGGGAAATTCAAGGAAGGAGAAAGGGGAAATTATCGCATAAGAAAGTAAAATAAACAGAGAAACGTAATTCCATATTTTTCGTTGAATTTTTAATGAAATTTCTCGAAATTGGAAATCATTAATTTCCTCGTTTCGATAAATTCGATTTTCACGAGTGCAATTTTCAATTATAATTTTTCCCGATATAAGAAATTTGTCTCGTGGTTGAAATTACACGATAACAATATCAAAATCAAAGATACCAAGATAACATTCAACATTTTATATCTTTTTCACCATTTTTCACATCCGAATTGGTACCGTCGGATGAGAATTTTCATTTATTCAAATGTATTAAAGGCATCCACCAAAAACACCGCGATAGCGGAACATTTCCCGAATTCATCTCGAACACGACGTCATCGAAAATCGTTTCCTTTCGATGAATAGCTAATTACACGCGTGAACCAGTTTCGAAGGCTAATATTTTGACCGACGTCAGACAAGTTCCTGTTTTGTTTTTGTTTACCCTCTCAAAACGATGATGGTTTTTCAATTAGTGAATTTTTCGTTTGAAAAATCAACATCCTCGTCATCGAACAAAAGCAATTTCGTCATCAATATTTGAAAACGTTATGGTGGAAGTTTCGCCTCATGCTACGAGTAATATCTATGGTTCGAATTATTAATTAATATTTATCCGAATAGTAATTACCTTTATTACCGTATACAATATGGCGTATACGTTACCGTACAATTTCCAAAACTAATAAACTCGACGAGGATCTCTCGGGTGTAGTTTTTAATTAAAACGTTGATAGTTCTGCAAGTCGTACTCCAGAGAAATTCAGCTTATTAGCCAATAAATGCCAAAAATGTAGTTAATTTGATGATAAAATAGGTTAATCGGGTTCGCTTTTTAATAAAAGAATACGCGATAGCGTTTAATTCCTTTCGTTTTTTACATTGTCTTGAACCATAATGACGTAATTATATTACCCGAGCGATTACCAGCTTAAAAAAAACGCTATAAAATTTTTTTTTCTTTGAAAAAAACTCACAATTAGTAGGTCATTAGTTCATGTTTTTTAAATGTCAATCATAATTAAGCCGTTTTGGAATTTCTCTCGTTTACTCATCGAGGTGTGGTGAAATTATTAATGCATTCCGAAGTTTTTTCGTCGTTTATCTAAGGTATTCGAATTGTTTATCGTATGCAACGCTTAGAAACTTCCTCGTTCAAATGTTATTCTCTGTAGATTGCAAAACGTCGTAAAAAAAAACACTCGATGGCGGAAAATTTTTCAACACTTATGTAAGGCTTCATTTTGAAAATATTTTCATTTAATCGTCTGATAATTGTATTTTTTGTTTTTTTTTTCTCAACTTCTGCAATACCAGAAGTTCAAGTATCCCTGACAAGGTCATGTAATTCAACTTATCGAAACTTTCAACCGACTTCGTCCGTGTTTCTTTAAAGGTGATCTAAATTAAACTCCACAAAGGTTAGAAAGTTTTTGAAAATTTGGAAAAATTTAATAAATAAAGGTTCAAGTTGTACGTTGTGCAAAGCGTGGCCTCCGGGGATTTAGAATTTTTCCACTTGAAAAGGATTCTTTATTGATTTTTCGCAAAGCGATGATTTGATTTTATGGTTCGTGGTTTCTTTGGATTTAAAATTTATACATTTTCGTAATTATTAGCGACTTCGAGATCCGTAGAAAGAAGTTTCTACTGAAGGAGAGGGGCGGAGGGGAATGATGGAAAAATGAAAAATTCTCGTTTACCGAATATTACGTTATTTTTGCTGCGTTATTAAAATCTCTGAATTTTTGGCAAAGTGGATTAAAAAATGTAATTTTCCAGCAGAACATCGTGATGTTTTCAGCCTTCGATAAATTTCACAAAAATTGAAAATTTTTCGCCAAATTCTTTTAATTTTTTCAACAATTTTGCATAAGTAAATCCTATTCTGATGACCTTGAAATCTCGACATTTTCTCGTCGAATTAAAAAAAAAGCCATCCCACTATGACACGCTTGTGAAGTCGACGAAAATACATCTTAGCGTTTGAAATTAAGACAATCGATTGAAAAATTTACGCGTGATTGGCACCCACGTCCACGAAGCCTCCTACTCGTTATGTACTTGGAAAATATGCATAAACGCGACTAAAACAACCCTAAATACGTTAACCTTTGAATGCGGCTTTTAGGCGGCGCTAATTCGCTGGTGAAACTTTCAAACACGATGGTGTTGTTCTTTGTGTACTCGACAGAAGATTAACTACTTCGCATACCGCTTTTATCAATGAAAATTTATCAATTAGTCGATAACAATAAGGTCCAACGTGTAGTAGACGGTAAAGGAAATAAAAAACTCGGTAACGTCCCCGAGACACACCCAACAATTTACCGTATCGCGTTGTACGCAATACAATGGAATTTTATCAATTTCGATTGTTTTTACGGTTTCGTGTCTTATTACGCTTTTTATGGTCTTTTTTAGTCTGGTCTGACATCGTTGAATAATAAATACGCCGAACAAGTTAATAGCCATTATTAAGGGTATTTTTCACAGCACACCTTATAGATCTATAAACATGGAGTCTTCTTCGTTTCCCTAAACGGACACGCTACGCCCTTTGGTATTTCTTCATCGCTTATGAGACTCTTGTAAAGGTCAATTTTTGTATAACTCGTTTGTCAACTCATGCTCCCCTCTCTACCAGGAAACAATTTTATCACCGGTAGAAAATTTTCACGATGTGATGATAAATTTCATGTCAGGAAACTTCTATATTATGCCTTGGTACTTAAGATATTTATTCGAACTGCTCCAGAAGTACGACACGATATAAACGAATGATTTTTCAAGAGCAAGCAATTCGGTTGTTTTTCATTATGTCTAAAATGACATCGAATTGAAACGCAGAATTTCAACAGCGTATTTCGTACACGTACCAACGGATGAGTTAATTCTCGAAGAATTCAAAAGGATTAACGAAATTAATCGACAATTATCAATCGAACACCCAAAGTACAAGGTGTGACCACAAAATGTTAACTATTCCAAATACCGCAATTACCACAAGAACCGATTCATGCGCTAAAAACGTGATTAGAAGTTGGCCAACGAAGCCTAAAAATGTTATTAATCTAGATTACAGTCGTAAAATGTATAATTTTCACCACACACGGGGTACACAGGACGTGACCGAGCGTTTTGCTAATGACTACGGCATTTTATGAAGTTATTTGCTTTTAATTATAAACAAGGCGCCGAGGTTAATAACTTTGTTGTGTCGTAGTCACATTCGCAGCTTCACCTTCTACACATTTTTCCTCCAGTGTTATCGCGATTAAAATTAAAAACTTTTCAATGGCGCCGTAGGGAGATGAGATTTTATTCCTTTCAATTTATTTACTTGTTGCGTTCTCCTGGGAGGATTACAAAAACCAAAAACTTGTATAACTTGGTCGTACATCAACGTGAACTTTCCCCTACATGAAAATCCGATATTCGCCTTACGATTTTCTTCGTGTTTTGTGAAATTAACTAAAAGCACAGGCCGAATATAATGACGAGTACGATGCGTCGAACACATTTAAAAATAATATTCTAAGAACACCAGTCAGCATAATCATTGTATAATGCGTGACAATTAAGTAAAACATATTCAAAATAGACAAAATATCTTACAGCAGGAAATCATCGAACGTGGTTTTTCCCTGTGAAATTTTCAGTGAATATTCAAATTCACATCGGTACTGTACAATGACTGTTTAGAAATTTTATAAATAATTTTTCTCGGTAATTTCACACCGTTTAATGGAAACGATAATACAAAATTCATCATTGTTTGCGATAGGCTTTGTAAAAATTAGGTAGGTGGTTTGGCGCCGGACCAGTACTCAGATGATGTTCGCTGACTTCGTGTGTACTTCCAAGAAACAATTTTTATCAAAGTTTCCGCCACCTATCTTTGTTATTGTTTGTCAGCTAAATAGATGGAATCGGTTATGGTTGAAATTTCAACACGTTGTAAACATCGGTCGATAATATTTTTCAAGAAAATCATTCTCTTTTTGTTTTTTTCACCTTTCTGTATTTGTTACCTGGTCGCTTAGCTTTACAGTCAAATTCTACTTTGATGCCATTTTGATGTGAAATTACGTACATAATCGCACGACATATTCACAAAACATATTTCATTCTTTTCAACTGTAAACTGCAAGCGAACTTCTTGATAAGGTTGATATTGATAATCATATTTTTGTTTACGTCATTAATTAATGATTTGTACGTGGCGGAGCGTGAACATAATATTTGACTTCGGGAACCTCAGGCTGAAACATTGTTGTATGTTTTACCGGTTGCATAATCAAACTTGAAAAAGTATGGGAAACATAAGCATTATCATTTATCATTATCGCTATTTATTTCCGATTTCCATGATTATTTCTCATTTGTAATCATTTCATTGCTGATCAATCAACAAAATATGAAATCAAATTCGTGATATCGAAGATAAATAATTATAGATAATAAATAACAACAAACACATCGTTCTATTCGTGGTTATGTAACCTGCACAACACAATACATCATTTTAAGGTGTAAATTAATTAAACAGTGTCTACCTTCTAAAGTCGAGACAAGAATAAATGTACAATACCGATCAAAAGTCTCGGTACATCTACGAAAATCGAAATTTCACAGAGATGAAATAATTTTTTAGCGAAGAATTATCTTGAAAATTCGAAATATCTCCAAAATTGATTTAAAAAGTTCAACCTAAGATGATCGAGTCAAATTGTCTCGATTTAGACACCAAACACGTTTTTTTAAAGTAATCTACAAAAATCGTAATTTCGCCAAAATGAAACAATTTTTTGTAGTGAAAAATTACCCTAAAAATTCGATATATCAGTAAAATATGATTCGAATACTCGAAAATTGATTTTAAAGTTCAACCTGAAACGATTAAAAACGATTTCTATTGAAAAAAAAATTTTTCATGCATAAAAAATTTTGGCTGTGCTGGGGCTTGAACCCGTGACTTGTGTATTTCGCAAATATCACGGGGTTTTAGGCGAATTTTCCTATTAAAATGTGATTTTTGTACATTTTCCCAAAATGTACGTGCTTAATGTTTAAATCGGGGTAATTTGACGCGCTGAACTCAAATTTGAGGTTATTGCTACAATTCCATAATTTTTTCATGGAAAATTTTGGCTTTTCAAATCTGAATGGGGCGTCATTGCAAAGAAAATTGAGATAAGTCGAAATGGACCTCGGATTCGTGTTCTAAGATCCAAAATCAGTCAGAAGTGAACTTTTTTGCGATTATGAAATTTCCGAATTTAGCAAATTCAAATAAGGTACTCTACTTTGAGCACCCCTGGCCTCATCCATGTGAACGAAAGTGGATAATTAATTTTTTCTGGAAACAACAAAAAAGTTTTCATCACGAAAATCTGAACTTGCGGGGTTTTTGAAATCACTGCTTCAATTATTATACGCTATTTACTTTTTTCCCTACGAAAAAAAGAATACATGCATAGAGGTGCTCCAAGGTCACTAAAAAATCACTAAAATTAGTGATCACTCAATTTTCACGAAAGGAATATGAAGAAAAAGGGTTTAGCATCAAAATGACCATTTGGGATTGAAAAAATTTTCACGAGAACAATAACAACACGCATTTGAAGTTCAAATATGAAAAAAAAATTTTATCGATTTCAATGTTTTTCAAACATTTATAAAACCGTTTTCACGCAATTTTTTTCCAAACATGAGCACGTCTTCGGAAAGTAGAGACTTTGAACTTTATAACGATGCATCACATTCCAACTTTCGCGCTTCCCATCGTTGCGCAATTAGCTAGTAAAAAAGTCGTTCATATTTGGGAGTTGTATTAGCCATACAGAGGATTTTGACCGGTATATTTCTTCGCTATTTCTGTCTTTCTCATCGTTCAAACAAGAAACATCAAAGGACAAAGGTAAAAAAAAAATGAAATATCTCGAATTTGACACCCACATAACATGGAATTTTTTATATACTTCAGCAAGCTAAAATTAAAATAATCTAAAACACAAGGAAACCCGTAAAAAGATTAGTTACAATTTGAAAAACCAACCTTGAAAAAAAAATGTCTGAAGCTACACAAAAATAATATCCGTAATTGAAATTTCGCAGACTTTCCACCTGCTTCCATCGTGGTTGGTACAGCAGTCACCTTGTTGAATATTTCTTTCTCCAAACCGAAAATACAACAAAAAAGGTACAAATTGCCACAACGAGAACTTTTGTTGGAAATTTTCAATTGCTCGGTTTTCAATTTCCATATAAAACGCTCATGAATACGACGGTATACTCCATTAGATGAATTCGTGTCCACTGTAAACTTAGCATTATTATTCAGATCATCGAATTTAACCCATAAAACCTTTCGGTTTGTGCAAAAATAATAATGCAACTCATTCGTCGACAAAATGACCACACATCGTACGACCGAACGTTATTACCAACGGAACTTGTATACCGTAATGCTGGAAATTTGCATAAACTCGCCTCTTTGCAAGATTTCTATTCTAAGTGTATTTCGTTTGTTTTCTTTTTTAATGCTGGTTTCATTATCTTTTAAATTAAGCAGCTTTGTGCGATATCAGCGCGATGACCTTTTTTGCTGAGATGGTTTTTTGTTCGCAGCGAATAAAACGAAAGATTGCAGAATTTTTTCAGCTTCTCTGAAGGGGGTCCCACCCCCATAAAATGATTAATTATCAACGGCGGTCATTTTTTCTTGTTTTGAGCATCATTTTGAAGCAATGTAGAACGTGACAACTTTTCCACATTCAATTTAGCCGATTTTAGGCAATTTGAGTTTTTTTTTTTGGAAATGAAAGAAGTACGTTTTTTCCCTTGGCTCCAACTCCTTTGCATGACCTCCCACAAAAAAAAACTTTGATGCCAAAATATGTATTTTTTTATTCTCTACAACTTTTGTAGAGACATTTTTTCCAAATTTTCACAACTAAGCAAGTTATTGCGAAAAAACCAAAAAGTGGTCCCTTTACATCCCCCAAAAAGGGGGCAAGGTATTAAGCGATCGATGGGAAGTTCCGGAATACTAAAGTACATGTTGTATAGCACCTATGTTCCGAATTTCCCGTTCCGGGGAATTAATGTTGATTTTTGACCTAAAATGACTGTACTAAATGTCTAATTATGAATATTTTCATGAAAATACAACCAAATAAATCAGGTCGACTCTATAACTTCAAGATCAAAAATCCATTTCCTGTTTACGAGAAAAAGTAAAAAAAAAGTCCAAAGGAAGCAAAAAAAAAATTCTCAAGGTAGAAAACCCGCGAAACCATTATACGACACCGAGAAAGTTCTCGAGTTACGTAAAAATTGTTCGATACGAGGTGAAAATTACTCGTTTTTCATAAAAGCGTATATTTCAGACGGAGACTCACTCTGTTCATTCGGAACTAACTTGAAATTGATCTCATGCACCGAAAACTGCGATACTGACGTATTGTACTTCCTTCACGTCATTTTTGAAGTTTTCATTATTCGGCCAACATCACAATATTGAATTGTTATCTTCGAACAACTAATGGAATAAATCGTGAAATTCTCACGCGCCCACCTTGATCTATATTTCGTGGAGAAATGTCGACGAAAAGCATTCGAACACCGAGTAAGTATTTTTTCATCGAAAACGAATTTCGCTTTTTTTGTTCATTTTTCTTCATTAAATTGTTTTCCGTTTCGTGATGGTGAAATTCGAGCGTAAATTTCTCAAGAAGTAGGTCGATATAGTAAAATGTGCTTTGCCCAGAATATACCAAAGGTTATCGAACTTGAAGCTTTTAATTCTATCGCGTATTCCATGGTCGATTTAAATACTCTATAAACCTGATGCCAGAACCGCCAACCATATCGGCTATACCGATGAATAATGGAGAATCGAAGAGTGCTTGACAATATCGCTGATAAAATTATCACCTCGTTCAAGTTATTTATTTTAGATACTGTATTGTAAAATATGTCGATTATTTCGAGAGTTTTTGGGAATGGTTGAGCCAATAAGTTTCTTGAAAAAAAAAATCCTCTTGTACTTTTTAAACTTTTATGTAGATCATAACTACTTGAAGAATGTTCTCGATCATGAAATTCGGTGTCCAGGAAAATCATCATTTTGTTACGTAGTAAAATTACTAATTAATTCTGTTTTTGAAATAATGTAAAAATGGGGTACTCAATAAAATCTGAAAGAATTTTCATTCCACGAGGCTGAAAGTAAAACTTGACCCGTGGCTATGTAATATAATATATCATATTTTTGTTATTTATCACATAGGTAAATACTAATTTT
This sequence comes from Maconellicoccus hirsutus, assembly GCA_003261595.1. Taxonomy (NCBI): domain Eukaryota; kingdom Metazoa; phylum Arthropoda; class Insecta; order Hemiptera; family Pseudococcidae; genus Maconellicoccus; species Maconellicoccus hirsutus. Next base: position 125,374 of record QBDW01009060.1, on the reverse strand, counting down.
TCAAAGAAATTTTACATAAAAATTCTTATCGGTTTTCCATAAAAGTGTATTTCATATAAAAACAACCTTAGTGCTCCCATGATCCAAAATTTCTTAGTATTTTCACGAAAATTATCTCTAGATAAGTTTTTTACTTGAAAAAAAGTAATTTTTCATATTTTCAAGTGCTATTATTTTTATTTGTAAGTTTTGATCTTGAATTTTTTTTATAATTATTTTTCATTGTTATTTATCATGCTGGTATAACACGTCTTGGAAGATGAATCAACTATTAAAGAGAAGCTTTCTTAATATGAGTCAGTAAAATTCCACTAGAAAGCGGTGAAATTTCACTGTTGTAATAGCCAGATATAAGGCAGATTTGCTCCGAAAAAACAATATTTGATAAAATGCAATTTTTTCCAATGAAATTTTCTCCTTTTTTTTAGTTTAAATTTACTGATTTCTATCAACATATCAAGTCAACTTTACTAATTTTCGTAATGAAATCACGTTTATAAATTGTAATCACATTTTGAAGAAATGTCACTATCACCAGCAGTAAAATTTGAAAAAAAATCACTGAATTCACCATCCTGTAAATTTTTGGATTTTTCAATACCAGTATTATTTACAAAAAATGCAATGAATTTTAATCGATGGTTGATGGACTGAAAACGGTGAAATTTTATTAATTTAAATTAAGACAGTGTTGCGAAAACGAAGACTCAAAAAACGATATTTTTTGCGAAAATGGAAAGAAAAAATAAAAGAAAATCTTCATGTTTTTGAAAATGTTTTTCCATAACAAACAAAAGAAAAACGGTTTTTTGCTTTTTTAATTTTCGCCTCTTTAAAAAAACTCTATATTTTTAATATTTTACGAAATTTATTACGTTTTTTAGCAACACAAACATATTTTCTAAGGACTGGTAATTTTTTCCAAATATCCCGTTATTTTTTACAGGGGCTTGAAACGCACGTGGGCCCCTAAAAAAATCCGGCCCCCGGGGAAAACCCCCTCATCCGTTGATGTTTGAGTACTGCTAAGCGATGACTGAGCACAATGAAATTTCAAAAAAATAATTTTTGTGTCCTTTGACACTTGAAAAAAAAAAAGAAAAAAAATTTTTAAAAACAAAACGAAAACGAATAAACATTTTTTCATTTTGCAACACTGAAGAGAGAGAAGTGACATTTTTAGAAATTACAAATAGGTAAACAGATGAAAAAAATCAAGAAATTTCGTGATTTTGATTTTAGAAATAATTTTCGATTAAGAAATCAATGTAGTCGTCGCGTCATGAATTTCTTTATTCTTTTGAATTTAGTTATCAATTCTCAGCCATTTTCATGATCAACTCGAATATGAATAATAAGGTCTTTGCAACTACAAAATATTTCTTGAATTGGTTTGAAAATTCGGCGACAAAAAATTTAGAGGATGAGGTGCAAAAATGTTAAAAATTTGGTTTTTGGAGCATAACTCTCAACCAATTAAAAACCAAAAAGGTTCTAATTTTTGATTTAGGGTTTAAATATGATTTAAAAAAAAAATACTTCTAAATCTTTAAACCTCAATTTTAGCACTTTCCTCACCGAGCTTTCAAAATCAAAATTTACCCTCCAAGGGCTTTCCATTGAAAAAAAAAATCAACTTCCTAACTTTAATAGGGGATAAATGAAAATTGGTGGAAATTCTATGCGCCTTACAATAAGTATGGATATGCACAAAGTTGAATTTCTTTACCCTAGAGAAGTAACGCCTTTTCGTGACGATTTCCATTTATGTGTCAGTGTAAAGACATGAAAACGTAAAAAAATACCTACACATCTCAATGAACAAAATTTCGAACTTTTTCTAAATTTTTACAAATCCATAGATGTTTGAGTAAGTACGTGTGTAGCCAATTGGTACCTGAAGAACGAAAATTATATTGCATCGGTTATTCAGATATTCAGATATCTGAACATGGGAAAGGGATAATTAGAATGTCCAGAACTACCACTGAATTCATCCTCGAAAATAGCTTTTAGATTTATACTCGATATCATCAGATTTCAATCGATTCGCAATTAAAATCAAGTTCAAATTCAAAACCAAAAAGTATCGAATTTACTTCAGCCTCTGAGTATCGTCATACTACAAGCTTCAGGCTTCCTTGTAAAGCTAGAAATCCCCGATGAAATAAAATTACCCCGGAATTTTTGGTCGACTCGCGAAATCATTCATCACGGTGATTCCTCCAAAACCATCGAAATCAGGTAGAAAAATTCCATTCATAAATACGGAACTGTTAACGCGGAATTGGGTTTATTCCAAGACGCATTGCGGTTGCATATTTCAATCAGTTTTTTTTATTTCGGAAATTCCTACCTATAGGCGGCGTGTTGATTGAGGAAAAAAAATCCATACAGGTAGGTCAACGGTTAAGGTAATTAAACCATCTTGACCGGCCTTACGAGCAGATGGTAATCCCATCCCTCCTTCTACACCTGTTTATATGTTTTTTCTCCATTTCTTCAATGTGTTTACCTGCATTCAAGTACGTATTATCACTGAACTCGACTATGTTGCGTTTCGTTACGGCTGTAACGTTCGTTACGGCGCTCTCAGCGCGCAATTGGCGAAATACTTTATTTAACTTGCTTGATAACAGAGTCTCCGATTTATTATCAATTCGTCCGGCGAGGTAGTCAGTTCTAACGCGTTCACGTTTTGTTTTGTTTGCGTTCGAAGGTTCTTTTTTCGGTCGAATTTTTTCTCCAGCCTTTGAGATTTTTTTCCTCTTTTAAACGATTTTTCCATGTATCGTATAAAAGAATTTGTTAATTTCGCGGTATTTTTTCGACGTACTTTTACGTGTAATTTAAACATGGCTTTTTTGTGCACACGATCTTTTGTGGTACTGTTATAGTTCGTTTGTTTAATTTATCGAGTGTGATTTATAACCATTTTGTTCATTCGCTTATGCCGGTAAGAATTTTTTAAATTCAATTTTAACCTTTAAATTTACTAGATAAATTTGTGTATCTTGATTTTATATTATTTGATTCCGAATAATTTTTTTTTAAATTTGAATTTCTATTTCGAATTAATTTTCTAATATTTTCTTCGCAAAAACCGTATTCTGATCACCTACCTGCTACTTTGAACCACACGTAGAATTTAATACTCCAGTTTAATTATATCGATAAAACACGTTACGATTTCCGAGGGCTTTTTATTTCTCCGAAATTCTCGCTTTATATGCTTTGACAGTCTAATTACTAGGTCAACGGTAAACAATTTTCTTAATCTTTGTATACTTGACCCATTTCGAAACCTCCGAAACATCATGGAATTCAAAAGCGTCTCCTTTTTGGCTTATGTTGGCAAACGATTAATAATATTAAAAGCACGAGGAAAGTATGTACCGTTTATGCGAAGAATTCGCGTCGTCTACAGTCTCCGGTGATATTTATAAAACGGTGATTAAACTTTGTTTTTTTCTCGAAAATATGGGTTACAATTTTAACGCAAGTCGAGGAATTAATTTTTAACGTTGGACGTGTTTTTGTTACAAGTAATTTTCGTAATTTAAAGGATTAACGGTGTACGAGGAAATATCAAAGGTGTAATTTTTCTTACCTTATGAAAAATCGCGGCATTATGATCAAAGAAGAGGATAAATTACAAGTGTTAAATTATTTTATTTTTAATATAATGAATTAGTCTAAATCGCGAATAATTTTTCGAGTACATAATTGAAATTGCGCATAGTTTCCTCAAAACCGCGAAGTGATCGAGATTCAACAGTGTTGCCAATTTTAATTATTTGCTAAATGTACTTTTCCTGTGGTAATTTTAAGCATCTACGTAGTTTCTGATAACAAATGCACCATAATCAGGTGATTTCAAATAACGATTTTCGAATTAATTTTTTACCCTAAATCGAACCATGGTTATCTTTCAAATGACATGTTTCCGTTTAAATTCTAATTTCGCGTAACGAAGTGACAAGACGAACATTCGAAAACCATTTATCACCGACGACGTTCGACCGAAACCAAAAAAGTCGTTACTATTCACTTTCCGATTGCGATAAGAATCGAAGATATAATTTCCATCGATTTGTTGGCATTACTTAATACTTATAATAACCTATAATTACTAACATTGAGAATAACCTTTGATAATGGCCGATTTTCCATACTAAGTAATCAAGGAAATGGAAAATTTCACGACTTTGAATTTATTTTGAAAAATCACAACTTCATGAAGGTAATAACGCGTTATTGTGTTCAAAGGTGAAAAATTCACCGAATTAACTCGTTTAGATTACTCATTATTATACTGATAAATTATAAAACCTCGAATTACGTATATTTCAGCCATATTAATCGTGTTTATGTATCGAGAAAATATTCGAATATAATCGAAAAATACCCCAGACGGAAATTTTACGAGATGTTTAAGAAAAAAGAAAAAAAAAACACGTAAACTATTCAGACACGCGTTAAAACACCGACACGTGAGTCATTAAGCTCGCAGCTATTAATTAGCTCATCGTCGAAGTACTTCTGACCATCTTGAAAATCAATCAACGCGATTCCAAGTTTCTCGGTAGTTTGTTTACATATCCGATGATACGGCGAGATCGCGGACACGTGTTTTATGATAATTAATCGACGAAAAATGCCGACAATTAAGCTCTCCTTCGTGGTGGACTTTGATGTATAAATATACCAATATATTCGGTGTTATTGAACTCATCTATTGAAGGAATTTAATGCAATTACGTCACTTTGTATAGTACCGACTTTATGACGTTTCACAAGCTCATAGTACAAAATGGCGAAAAAGAACTTACGTACAATAATAAAGTATAGAATCGAAGGCATCTAAAATGACCATATGGTTAATCCTACGCGTCAAATACAAATAAAGAATTTAAAAAAAGAACTCATCTTACACAATTAAGTATGTAGAAGTTCATTGCCAACTAGATTCGCTTTTTCGTCTCCTTTTATCAATCGACAAATACCATATGGACTTTGGCAATAAGGCTCATTCTCGCAAATCTTCTTGGAATCGCTTAGTTTCGTTGATATTTAAAAAGGATCGGCTTGTTTTTTATCATCAGCACACATGACCTTTGCATCCTGTAGATAAATTTCACAGTCTTGATCGGTGTCCGTTTGTCCGCATTCTTGTTTACTTGATCGTAGACGACTGTCGTATTATCTCATCGCGATTGGAATTTTCATCGTTCTCGCGAGTTCGGTGCTAATGTAGATTTTTTTTACATCATCGTGCAACGAATTGAGAAGCTATGTAAGGACATTTTATTATAGCTAATTATCGTATCCAGATGTGTGTATATTATGAAAAAATCAATCAAATTAATGCGTTCTTAAAGATAAAACTATATCGTTTTAAATCAACTGAATAAATATTCAGGTTAGTGTGAACTTCTTATGGTTTATACGAGATACGCGTCAATTGACCGAATCGGATGCCAAAGCTGGATTAATAATTTCATCATTTTCACTAAAAAATTAATCTCTGCGTTAAATTAGCTTCAAATGAATCAAGTAAATAACTTTAATGTTATCGTGGAAATTACCGCTGGTACGAATCTGAAACACCGCGTACTTCCGATTGGCGCGAAGAAAACTTCGATAGGAAAATAAAATCAGATATGGAAATTATTTTACCTTATACCGGATCAAGAGCGTTTTTCAATTTTTTACATTTCACCCGCTCAGCATGATAGCGTAATAAACAAGTATTAACCATTTTTCAACGTGACACGTGTTGAATTTTGATACACGTCTTTCAGCGTTATATATTTAAACGAGTGGAAAAAAAAATCACTGAGAAAAAAATTCGCCATTGTGGGCTGTAGGTCACCCACTAACGCCTAAATTATAATTGATAAATTATTCCAGCTTTTACAAAATCCTAATCGTGTTGAATATGCCGGAAAATTATTTAAATTGAACCAGGTTATTTATACCGGTGAAATACACAAAATCGACGCCACATTTCGCCTACGTAATTTTAACGAACCAATTTTTTAATCTTTTATATGCAAAAGGTGCGAAAAATACTCGGAATTTGCAAATCTATATACTCGAAAGCGTATTATATAAAGAATTTCACTACCTGGTAATACATCGTGATACAATGGAACTTATGAAAAGAAAAAATTCTCAACTTTTTAGCCAACACGAACGTGAAAATTTTATTCAACGGCTCTTTAAAACGAACACGCTAGATTTCTAAACGATACTCGAGAATTTTTTCTTCACGAGTTACTTTCTTCGTTGAAAAAATACCTCTTTTGAAAACATCTCTCGATGGCACCTTGAAAGTTTCTCTTCTGTATCCTCTCGCTATTCATTGCCTGATTGGATTCAATTTGAGCGTATTTCGTTATCGAAATGATATTCCAGCGAAAATGCGAGTCATAGCGCGTCTGCTTAATTACGAATATGTTTACGTCGCCTTGTTAATTATACGCGTCGAATCAAATATGGAAAAAATCGTTTGTCGTTGACGCATCAATCGATTCGAAGAATCGGAATCGCATCTCGACGTCGCTCTAATTCGTAAATCTTTTTTACGCATTGTTGATGTTCTATAATTAGCTCTTTTATGCGATAACGTTTGCGAGATCACGTAAAATGACTCGAATAGACTCATAAATCTCTGTCGAGTCTTCGAGACATAATGGTTTCGGGGGGGAGGGGTGCGGGGTATTCAGGAGGAAATTCCGTGCACTAGACGCAGCGAACAATTCTGCGATTTTTTTTATCTTCAAAATCGAGACTACGACGATTATTTTTTGTAACGTCAACGCGCAGAATCATCAGGTTTTCAATTCGGTCATCAGAAGTGGTTCATTTCGTAGGCTGAAAAATCATAAAAAGCGAACATTCAGTTTTTTGGGATTTTTATGAGTGGGGGGAGGGGTTAAGGAAATCTTTCGGGGAAATTACGAACCCATTTGAAATTAATGTCCTCGAAAAGTCCCATTTACTAATTTTACTCGGTTTATTTGCAATATCAGAGTATCTAAGGGATTTTTTTTTTACGAAAAATCGCTACTTTTTCGCTAACTTTTTACCAAATTTTCAAAAAATCTCAAATTCTTCACCCTTCCCCTTCTCCATTAACAAGGTCAAATTTTAGATTAGAAGAAAATCTGTATTTATAAAAAAAATCAAATTAAGATTATTCTTAAAAAAACACATCACATGTTTTAAAAAAAATATATTATTAATGCCACATATTCCGACAGTGCTGCCAACTCATAAAAAAATTACCAGTCGTTTATCAAAATGGAACAATTTTTGGGAAATTTTTTCAAAAATATTTCGCGTCTTCGGATTTATTCATTCTTGCACTACTTTTTGACAAAATTCACTACTTTTTCACTACTTTTGCTTGCCATTTTTAAAATCACAACTTACACTACCTAGTTAAATCCCCTAAAATTACATTGTTATTTATCTTAAAAGGGAGGGGGAGGGGGATGGCTAACTGGAAAAAATTGTAATTTACGACCTCAAAAACCCCTAAAATTCGAACTACCCTTGAAAATGGACCGCAGCTATTTCTTCAAAATGCAGACTTACTTTATAGTTGAAACCTTTTTTGGGTTCATTTTTTCACAAAACTAATCCCCCTTGGTTCAATTTACCCAATATAGCCAATAGTGGCAATTGCAGTGAAGAAAGGGGGGGGGATGTAATACGATAATAAAAGAATAGATTACTCTTAAAAAATACGCGCGTCGAAATAAACCACTTTTCGCAAATGGCGCTACAACTTAAATCGACCAAAAAACAATAATAATTTCCCCCTGATTTATGATCCCATCAAATGATTTTTCAAGATAAGTTTTTAATTACGATTAAAAGTTGTTTCGCAGGAAAAAATTCCCAATCTTGAGTATTTAGGCGATTAAACAACGTCGAATATTTTGGAAACTTGTGAAAAAACGATCAACTTTGGTTGGAATTTTTTAGTAAATCGCGAGATTAATTTCGCTCAAGGAATCAAAATAATAATAAATTTTCTAAATTAATTACCAGTCTGGAAGTTAAGTCGAGCCGAAAGGTCCCGCAAAATTTTTTTTTGCTAACTACATAATTAATTAAATCGCTGTACTTCGATTTCATATTATAAAAATTTTCCATCGTAAAATTTCTAATATGGTTTTTAATCGATGTGATCTTGTCTCGATTTAACAAGTAAAATTTTAAGGAATTTTCCATTTCCGAAATTTTCTGGTTGGAAATGAAATCTTACTGGGTACTTTACCTCGTAACTTGATTAATTGTTAATCGGATGACATTTAATTTGAAATTAAATCGTAATTTGGATGTATCTGGCATTAATCTGCTGATACACGTTAGATAACCTTTTCTCGAGATTTTATCAATGGAAAAAAATCAACACGTTATCTCTCATCACTTCTAAATATATAACGTATTACTACACAAGCGTAAATTCTCTTTGGGAAATGGGCGAAAAAAATTTCTCGTGGAAACTCGTGCTTCGATGTACGACTTATGCATTATTCAAATAAATGCAGATAGCTTTCGACTCCCGATTGCGCGTTTTTTTTTGTACACGATGCATGATGCGCGCGTAATATTTGATTGGATTGTGGAAAATTTATATTCGTAATTGAATCAAAAAGATAGATCATTTTTCAATTCGTAGATTAATAACGTCGAGACTACAGACGATTAGAAATGAGTTAAAATGCGCTATTTACATTATTCATGAAGCAATCGCGGAGTTTTACTTTTGTTTCAATTAAAATTAGGAGGAAAAAACGTATAATATTGTAATTAATTACACGACTAAATGATATTGCGAGAAAAAATCGATCATTTGTTAAGCCAAGAATGTTACGTAATTAGCATTTCGACGTCGAAAATTTCATTCGATTACGTAATCGGTCATTTCAACGATTAATCCAAAGGACGAAGAAATTTGTTGAAAAATTTACAACCGAATATTTTAGTTTCGACGTAAAAGAATCGAATTTACCGCGAGGGTTGTTTTGTCTTGCCTTCGGAAAATGACATTTCTATACGAATATTTGTCGCGGAATTAGTCGTATAGTAAGATTTGTTATATTTAAATATTTACGAGCCATTAAATCGTTAAAATTTACGATTTTTGATTTTTTTTTGCCTTACAGAACGAATATCAAGAATGGTAGTACTGACGAGCGTTAGCGAAAACGTGATATTAAACAGTCTGATTGGTGTCATTTTGATTATCGCAACGATCAGTAATTCCTTATTGTTATTGGTATTCCATCGCAGACCCGGATTACGAACGATTTCCAATAGGTGAGTTTAATAATAATCGAAACGGTAAAGAGAGGGCAACGTTTCTCGAATAATTTATCGCCTCTGTGACCTTTCGCGTTGAAGAGGTTTCATTTTTCTAATTGTTTACGCTTATCGGCGCCAATCGTGGTAAAATTTCGGTGGAGTTTTTTATTTGCACGAGCACACGATGAGAGAGAAAAAAAGACCCACGTCGATTATCACCCACTGAGCGCAGCTGAACGCCTTTCGAGTAGGATTTTTTTTCATAAATCCACGTGTAAGTCGGGGGATGAAATTGTGCGAAATTTAGCCCATTTACAAGGTCCAGATGCTGGTTCGTTATCTGTCTTGTTTTTGGGTTAAGTTTTTGAATACGTAGTACGAAATTTTTTCTCGACTGAGTACTCGAGCTATCGTCTGGAAGTGATTCATGGCCCGGTTCGCTAACTCGAGTGACTCGTCAAGTCGCCGCACTTTTTATAAGTGTTTTTACAAACGTCTCGCTAAATATATTTTTTCAAATGGGGATACAAGTGACCACAGAAATAGACTTGTTTGATTAACTTTGAGTATATTTCGTAAATTCGAGAAAGCAATGACACGTTCGAAAAGGTGAACGATACTCGAAGTTCAGCGTTCGTAGAGTAATTTGAATGGAAGTAATTTTACACTTTTGAAGTATTCGTTTCATGTTCATGATAAAAAAATAACCATTTGTTTTATTACACGAAAACTTATCATTTTCGAGTTATCGCTGTCTACTTATTCATTCGAAATGAGGGATTTTTCGTACCCGATAGAGCAATAATTTACAAATAATTTTACGAGTAATTTCATATTTTATAATGGAAAAAGTTTTCGGGGGGAAATGAACGCGGTAGATTTTATTGTAATGATTATCGAAGGAGAAATTTAACTCGACAATTGTCTCGTCTCGGTGAAATTCTCGATTAAAGAAATTTTTTCCTCTATTTAGATCAGGAATTGAATTTCTTTCATTTCACTTCTTCGATATTGGTAACATTGCGTAATATACAGATTAATGATTAATGCAGATATACGTTTAACATTCTTATCAGTGAATAATTACGTAAATACATTCATGGTCGACTGTATTCCAGAACGTACAAAGTAAACCTGGCAACGTTGCAATTTCAATGTTGAAACAGACGCAAAAATTGAAATCATTCAGCTCCGTTTTCTACCCTATTCGCAAATTTTCACGAAAAACTTTCGAGACAAAAAATGTTGCAAATTAAATGGAGAACGTTTTTTGTATTTGTAGTTTTTTTCTATCTGCTCAAGTTTCACCATTATTTTGCTCAGTTTTCATAATTACAAATAAATTCCGCAATTGGAGCTTTCATTAGAGTTTAGACCTATTTTAGAGAAAAACTTGTGAAACAAGAACTATTGGAAATTGTCAAGAAAATTTTTGGCATCTACAATTTTTTTTGGATTTGCTCAAGTTTTGCCATAATTTTACTTTATTATTACATTTTTGAATAAAATTTTCCAGCTAGAGCTTTCTAGAGGAATCTGAATCTATTTAAGGGGAAAACTTTTGAAACAAAAATTGTTGAAAATTATGAGGAAAATTTTTGGTTATTAAAATTTTTCTGTGTTTTCTATATTTTCACCATAATTTGTTTGCGTTGAAAATAACGACGAAATTTGTTACGACAGAAAAAATTATCAAATCAAAAAATGTTCATTAAATTTTTAAATACTTTTGTATTAAATATTTTTCTCTAAAATTACTTCAAATTTTATTAAGGAGCTACAATGAATTTAACAACTTTTATATTCAAAGTTTTTCAGTAAAAATTAAAGAATGAAGTAAAGAAAACAAATAAACATGGAGGAATAATTTCCATTTGCAACACATCGACTATTCTAGTCTAAAATACACTGAAAGATGACTGATAATTTCCACAATGGACAAAAAAAAACAAACAAAAATCATAATATTTAACAACAATAACTCACTAGTTATTACGTCTTATCAGTTCGTCAATTCAACATTCAATTTGTACATTTGGCAACGTGTAGCTTCGATAATATTCAATTGTTACTTTTTCTCGATCACACACAAACAAGTACGCAAAATATGAAATATTGTTTGAAAAAAATATTAAAATTTAAACGATGAATTTTGATCATCATTAATTCAACATAATTACTTGGAAAAATTTCGCGACGTTGCCAAATTTACTAAAAATCTCAGACGGTTGAAATTGATTTACTTACACAAAAGATCTGTTTGAATAACGTGAAAACGAATTGGTTAAGAAGTTTTTCTTGGGTTTTTCTCTTTTTTTTTTCTTCAACACCAACAGTGCAAGTCGACTGTTTCGTATTAATTAAGGATGAAATCGGGCAAAGTTGAAAAAAGCTTTGTATTTGAATTTACGCGCTGTATTACAAAGTGTAAAGTAAACCGCTACATCCTTTTGAAACAAAACATGTTTCAACAGATAATCCCTGCGAGAGATACGAAGGTAATTTGAAAAAAAATACACCACCGAGCCATTAATTAAAGAAACAAACAAAGGATGGAAGAGTGAAAAAACCCGCCATACGCGGACGACCGCCATTAACGTATTTTTTCCAAGTACGCCGCGAAAATTCCCCGTGGAATTGGTTGAAACTTCATTAACGTAGTTATATTCGACTGATGTCCTAGTTAGCATAGTTTCACCACGTGGGAAATTTCAATATTCAACGAAGGTAAAATTCAAATTCGCCGAAATTCGTGTATTAGGTTTTGTCTAAAAGGCATATAACCTAAAGCATTCATACGTTGGTTAAATTTCACCTTTGTTGGGACAATTGAAAATCTCGATTTTCGTCAAAATTCTCGAAACTCGCGATAACGCCAGATATGGTATCATTTAATTAGTCGTTCGACGTTCGCGCTATTCGATGACTAATTTGTCACGATTGTCGAAATAATTAAGAATTCTCTGAACGAGGGATCAAACCTGGTAAATTTTTCAAAGGATATAGGTTACACGCTTAATTGTTGGAGAATTTTGAATGAATCTTTTGTTACGGTGTGTACCATTTACACAGCATTCGCTATTATCGCGTTGAATATTTTAGGCACGTGTATAAACGAATTTTGGAAATTTCAAGTACTTTTGGTCGTTATAGGTAATTTTACAGGGTTTTTCGACGTATTGGAGTTATCGCGAACGAATTCCTTGAAATAATTAGACTGATGTATTCGGATGTACTAGTTTACTACTCTTAGTTGAAGTATGTCGCAAGAAGCTATATATGCTTTCGTGTCTAAACGTCGATTCGCAGCAGTGATGGGATATCGTGGGATATTTCCCAAATTGTGGGAAATTCAGAGGCGAAAAATAGTCGCGTGGGAAAAAGGGAAAAAGTGGGAAATTTCAACAATTTGTCAAATTTTGGGAAAAAAGTGGGAAAAAAGAGAAATTCAAAACTATTATCGAATTTTTTATAATTTTTATTCATTGTCTGCAGAGTTATCATTTCTTGAAAAAAAAAAAGAAAAAATAGGTATTTTACTGTTGGTTTCGGCAGTTAAGTAATTACCTATTTGTTTTTTATGTTATTTGAATTTCTTAGGTGTTCAATTTTGTTACCTACTACATTTTGAGTTTGTTTTTAATAAATAATAAGGCTAATAAAAAAATTAAAAAAAAAACGGAAAAATATAATGTGTTTACTTTTTTTTCAAACAAGTCTGGGAAAAAATTGGGAATTTTAGATATTGAAAAATGGAAAAAAAAGGGAAATTTGGAAGGTTGGAATGGGAAAAACTTCATTAAGGATATCCCATCACTGATTAGCAGTGTGGTCCAAGTGGAGTTAATCACTCTAGGCTGTAAAGTACCTTGAGATTAGTATGTGAACGAAACTCTAGGAACGCCACTGTGTAATAATCTAACTTTATGGGTAGAGTAAATAGAGGTACTGCTGATAGTCACTGGTAGTGTTACTGTTATTAGTATCATTCCACCTAAGCAATATGTCGTACTGAGAAAACAAAACCATGAGATCACCTATCAGTGCAGATTCGTTCTTTTTGGTTCGAACACAGGGAAGTTGATAATTGAATGATAAATGTTATTACATATCAACTTATTAATCATTATTATTTTTTTTTTCGAAATGTTGAAATTGAGAGAATTGAGAAAACATATTATTCAAGGTTTAAGATATATAAATCAAACTTCAAAAGTATTTTATTGAAGTCCCATTATTACGTACCTAATCATAATAATTATAAAACAATAGTGTAATAACTTGGAAAAGTAAACAGTAATAGATTAGGTAACACAATTTTGGCACCAAAAATGAAAATAAAACAATCAAATGTCAAAACGATTTTTTGAAAATTCCGAGAAGTTTTCTTCATCATTTACATAAAAATTTACACTACTGCATAGTGCAGATGCAGAAGGATCATTTAACAGGACAATGCCTTCATATTGTCCTAATTTATCTAAAAAACACCTGTCCACTTCCATTTTTCATGTTTAAGTTTAAATCAATTCGTATTCATTATCCAAAATTCAAAATAATCATAAATCGGAAATCAGACATACTCGTATGATTCAGTCAGTCGTTCACTTGTGTTCCGTGAACGATATGATTATAGACGATCTCCAAAACGATCGATCTAAATGAAACTATGGTGAAATATTGGCTTATTTTGTAACAAAAACCTATTAACAGTTTTAGAATGTAATTCTCATGATATGGAGTCTAGTAAAATCGGAAAACCACTATCGACAGTTATCAATATATCGAAGCCAAACTATCGATACTATCGTTATTCTTATCGACTACCACTTGTCACTATTTCTACATTCATTTCTATTACTTTTCCCTAAAAAAATAACTCAATTATTAGTATCGCAGTCTGCAAATTCGTTTGTTATGTATTTGGCGTCATTATTCGGTCATAGCATCCGCTCCCTGCGGATTTACTACACCGAATAGTTTTTGTCGTGTTTTAAAATCAAACATTGACTTACCCCTTCACCTTTTGCTTCGCCGTTGATTACGACACATGGAGCTTCTAACATACACAATACATATCGCTGTAAAGAAAAGGTTAATCGGTCAAATTACCCACAATGGTTAATTAATTCGTAATACGATTTTTACTCAGGTACCGCCGTCGCCATTTTGTTCTTACAAGAACACGTGTAGTCCTTGAACGATATGTTTCCCTTTATGATGAAATGTTTTCAAACGACGAAGAATTTTAAGAAGAGAAAAAATTAACCGGAGAACTTCCGCAACATTGAGCGAACAAATTTTTCAGCCTTTCGCTTCTGCCGTGAAACTTTTCCGTTGTGGGTTTTTTCGATTTATTATTTTGTTGACGGATATAAAAAAATTCGATTTTGTCAAACGTAACCGTTACGCTGGTACCTACGCAATAAACCTACATTTCGACTTAACGATTCATTAACCTTGTGTTGTATACGCGGAATGAACGGAATTATATTAATTATAAATCGAACGCGTTTACTCTTCGAGTTAAGCGTTATCTCCAACTATCGCGTATTTTTTTACTCTTTTTCTGCCCGAAATGTTGATCGATTACGTTAGTCTGGTTATATAATAAAAAAGGTAACGCGAGCCTCGGTAATCTTTCGAGTAATTTGTTTACAGTAGGGTTTTCTTTTATCTTGTACTCGAATTTGTCAAATTGACGTGTTTTTCTCTCTGTACACGTCCAATTAAAAAAGCTCTTCTCGCATCGGTACAAAATTACTCGTGTATATTAGATAAGCTTCGATGAGGTGAGAAGTATTAGCTCGCCTATTGGTTCTCAATATTTCTGCGCGGTAAAATCATGCAAGCTGGTACGTCTGTGATTAAATCCTCGAGTATTATGGCGCTTAAATACACGATCCGCATTTACAAGAAATACGTGGGTGTGTTAGCTGACTCGTATGAAATTTATAGCCAAAGGTAATACGTACTTTGGCCAGGTATACCTATTACCTACACCGAATATTCGAAAATGTCATCGAATTAATTCCCATTTTCGATTTACTCGACGTTAAGCCGAATTTCAAAGGTTTCTGTAGAACGTTTGGAAATTACACGTACGTAAAGATTAAAACGTCACGAAATGTCGCCATTATCTGTGAACCCGGGTCAAGCATATGTGCACTTGAAAATTCGCTTTCGTTGGCGTTTATTGTGCTCGTCGTTTTGTCCTTAGTGACGTCTTAAGATCTAAAATCACCCTGTCATCGCAGTAGACGGAAGTCCGAGTCATTATTTAATTTTATCTGTACCGCGGAGCGCCGCAGTGAACCCGGATAAGTTTTGTACATTTTCAATACAAGAAAACTGCCAGATTCGAGTCATGTGCTCGAAAGACGATCTTCGATGACGTAAATCGTTCCAACGTTTGAACATTAGATATAATGAGGTCGGTTTCTCCACTTCATTCATATTTTCGTTTTGGTTAAACGCGCCAAGTTTTTTCATCGTGTAGAACCTTCGTTGCAATTTTTTGACACTTTTATGACAACATTCGCGTAACGATGGCCAATTAAACCTTTTTCCACCGAGTTCAGGTGACCAATGCGAAAATGAAAAAAATTTTAATTTCGTATCCTTCACAACTCCTTTGGTTATTTCGGTAGAAAATTTTCGATAGCTTGTAAAATAGAGAACTTGCTCGGTGGTTTATAGCCTGTTGATAAAAATAGCTTTGTTCATTGTTTGCGAATTGTAACGCATTAAGGTCTCGTGTATAGCGAAAACCGATCAATTTAATCGGTTTATCAATAACAAGGATGTGTCGTTGTGTGTGCATTCATACAAATAAACCGCCATAGTTCACCTAAAAGCGATTTTTTCGCAAGGTCTTGTAACCTTTATGTAATTGCTCCCTTTCATAACCGGTTTCATTCAGCGTTTCAAACAAACCTTTATATTTTATGCATCAGTTCCTAGTTTTTTTTATTCATTAATGAATTCCCCAATGTAGCGAAATTAATTTACCAGATACGTGAAAAATTACGGGGGAAAATTAATGAATTTTTTTTGGCATCTTGGACCGCTTACGTGTTATTTTTAATGACTCGTGTGATGTACATGAAAACTAAACATTTTTCTTGTCATTTTGAATGGCGCTGAAATTTTAAAAAATTAGCGTTACTTTTTTTTTAGGTTTTTTTTTTTAGAGTTAGAAATATATCAGTTTAGGAGTTGATTCCTGATGCTTCGAAAAAAAAACTGAAACCGAAACCGTATCAGAAATTGTTCCAAATTTGATTTCAGATCTGATCTGTCATTAGTTCATCAGTGATCGAGGTGAAATCTTTCTTTTCTTCCCCCCTCTTTGCCCCTCCCACCATTTTTCCTCAAAAAGCCGAAGTCAAATCTGCGGTGTATGTTTTAAAAGAAGAGTTCAAGTGATAATACTCCCCTCCTCCTGACTCCATCTCCAAGGCTTCACTAGATGAGCAATATTTCGTATCAGATTTTATGCAAACTCTACAAAAAATGACAGAAATTGCACATTTTTGCAGTAATTTTTTTAAATTTGAGTATCGTTCTTAAGAAAAATGTCAAATATTTCCTTCCTTGAAGAAATCATGCCATCGATGCTACAGCTTCGATGGCCTTTCACCCTCCCCCTCTCACTCCACTATGCAAGTGTACTTAAATGATGCCATCCCCTTGCTCCAACCTCTCACCTCACTTTTTAAAATGGACATTGGTAATTCTCAAAATTTTCGTTCTCATAAGAATTATTTGTAATTTGTGACTTCATGTTGCAAATACAAATGATCGAGCATCTCGTTAATTATGAAAATTTCAAAAAATAACGCACATTTACGTAAATCTCGACGGTTTTCTAAAAATTGAACGTAATTCTCGTTTAGTCTTCAAACCTGTATGTACACTTTTTTTTCTGGAATAAATATCAAAAATATTGCAAAAAATTGGCGCCGTAAAAAAAACAAGAAATTTGAAAATTGAAAATTTCTCGTTAACGTGAAATTATTGCGTGTACAAAAGAAGGTATATGGCCATTCAACCGTAATTAATCAATTTTGCGTATTTACTGGGTCATATAATTTCAAGCCTTCAAATCCATTTCACATGTTCACCTTTACGTATCGAAATAATTTTTTAATACCTTTAAATAATACGGCGATTCTTGACTTTTTTA
The DNA here is from genome assembly GCA_003261595.1 of Maconellicoccus hirsutus. Classification (NCBI taxonomy): domain Eukaryota; kingdom Metazoa; phylum Arthropoda; class Insecta; order Hemiptera; family Pseudococcidae; genus Maconellicoccus; species Maconellicoccus hirsutus. The sequence continues at coordinate 107,862 of QBDW01009060.1, read as the reverse complement.
TAGAAAAAAAAAAAAATACGCATTATCTAAATTGCGATATATTACAGAAAAAAAAATTCTTCGAGATCCAGTTAATCGTTAATGATTTATAACACGAATTATTCCGATGAAATCATATAAAAACGATAAAATCGTATCGACGTCCCCGAAAAAAAATCACGTGTTTACCTTGATTACCGTTCATGATAGTAAATATTTCACGTATCGGTACCGTAGAGTAAACCAGTTTAAAGTTTCGTCAAGTTTCCATAAAGTTTTACCCCGACGTGGACTCGGGTTTAATTGGAAACACGTGACTAGGAATTTGTACTCTTTTGGGAAAAAAGCTGATGTTTCGAGATTATGTGTTTTCGTTGGAAATTGTCTATATCAAACGGTTTTTTCTACTCCTACGTACACTTCGACTTATTACGAAAGGTCTTGTTAACTAGACGATTTGTAATTTACAAAAAACTCTAGATTTTACGAAGCTTATTAGCGAATCGTTGAATTCGACAAATTGACGAAACGGTAAAAGAAACGGTTTTTGTTAAAGGGAAAAAAAACTCTGGAAAAATTTCGTTCTTTGAAAACGACTCGTTATATTATGTAACACCGAATAGTGTACGCGGTAACGGTGATAATTACTCTTTCCCAATTAAGCTTCGTTATGTAGGAGAGAATTCCATCTTGCTGGTTGAAAGTTGATTTAACCGTGCTAAATTAGTGTTAAATAATGTTGAAATTGAAACGTGTTGCGAGGAGGTATAAGATGGGAAAATTTGAGATGTAATACGAGTTAGGTTTGGAGATGGAGAAGGGGGTATTGTGCCCCAGGTTTGGTTTCCCTGAAAAGTGTCAAATTATTGAATACATGCAAATCTTCTCCTCATCTCCTTCAGATAATGAAAATATTATAATCAAATTATGAAGAACCTGGTCAATGCAAAGATGGACAACCGAAGCGGTTAAAAATGTATTTTTCTAATCTCATTTCTCAATTTCTGCAAATGGGCGAATTGATAACAAGACTGCTCGAACTACTCGCTAAAGCAGAGCGCGCCAGTGTGCTGTTACGTCAGCCGACCAAGAGCCAATCGCGTAGCCGTATACAGCGCGCTCTGCTGTAACGAGCGTTCTAACTACACTACGCGCATGCGCACAACTGATCCCTGGAAATTACATCCTCAATCGTGGTATTTCTCTAGATCTAGCTCCCGTATCATGTAATATTCGAGGGGAGAAGAATAAAAATCTGCCCTGTGCACGTTTTCTCTCGCGATAGCTGTGTTGGGCAACTTTTGTCGTAACAACGAAACGTCGAAGCTGTAAAAATACACGTATCGCGAAATTAATTACTATTTTTAGTTCGATGTGAAATTTATAAAAGTGGCATTTTATAACGTATATAAAAATTTACGATTTCCGGCTTAGGCGCTGGAAAGACAAATGCGATAGCGGAGTAATAACGCAAAAATACCTATTTCTGTTTGCAGATTCGTTATAAATTTATTAATTACGAACTTGCTGACGTGTTGGGTTCTTCTGCCGGTGTTACTGTTCGACAACATATGGAGGAAGATACCAGCCAGCGCTGAATTTATGGCTTGTAACTACGTTCCGATATGCGCCATCAACGAAGGTATCGCTATTGGATTATGCGCGGCGACCATATTATCGGTGCTGATGATCGGCATCGATCAGTATTACGCGGTGATAGATCCGTTACGTTATCACTCGTTGATCAACGCGACAACCTCCGTTATCATGATCGCGGTTTCGTGGACGATTTCGATATCATTCGGAGTCTTCGGCAGTCTGAGTATCAACGAGAAAAGCACCTGGTATTCGTGCGAGTCGCTGAAAACAGACGGATTCGCGTTTCTACCGAAAATCTACCAGTTGGTGTTTCCAATCGTGTTCGTGGTGCTTATATTCGTCGCTCCTTTCGCGTCCGTTTGCTGGATCTACATGAGTATTTGCTCGGCGGCCCATGAAAACAATCAACGCACCAAACGCAACGGTTCGGCTAGCAATTGCGTGGCCGAGCAAGCGCCTCTGGATTATACGATCGTTAGCACCATCCACGAATCCGTTGAGTTTGATCCGAACGATAAGAAGTTATCGAACGTCGAGTTACCAAAACCGTTACATCATTCTTCGACGAAAAGCAGCCTGAAAAGTACGTCTAGCTCGATTGTGAATTCCTTACGTCATCGTATATCGAACGCCAGCATGTTCAGGTACAGAGAGGAAACCAGAGCGGCCAGAATATCGGCGTTGGTTATCGTAATGGCGTTATTTTGTTGGCTTCCATTTACGCTGATGATATTGATACATTCGCCGTTACTGGGCAACATAACGTTACCGCATTTCATCAAACAAATTGGCATACTGTCTTTATCCTCGAACGCGGTCGTGTCGCCGTTAATATTCGCCCATCGTAATAGACGCATACACCGCGAACTCTGCAAGTTATTTCGCATCTCGAAACGTCGAACCAGTTTTTACGATAACTTGAACGCGGTCAGGAGATCGAAATCGATGAAAAAACGTCCCATCTATAATCCGGATACAAAGACCAAGAATACCGATTTACTCATCTCGTTGACCGGCAACGACATCGAGTGCATACCAGCAAATAAAAGTCCAGCGTTTTTTCAAAAAGCCGTTTCTATTTTGAGCAGGGTGTGGAACGTGACTAAAATAGAAACGGGAAATCAGAAAACATTGCACCTACCGGAAATCGCCTTGGAAACAGATACTAGTCGAAGTTCCTTCTCCAGTAATGCCAGCAGCGGGTCTAACCATCGTTCGACGTCGGCAGCGTCTATAAGTGATATCGTCGAAGAAATCTAGTCATTTTGCCAACGTCTTCGTGTCTATACTCTTTTTTCGCGCCCCTTTGCGCGTTTTGGTCACCATGTCCCATGACGAAGGAATTACCAAGTTCGCTCCCCGGTTGGAGAATTTTCGGAAATAAGAAGTGTTGTTTTATTGTTGACGGAGCTTTTGCGAACGATTTACACCTTTGGCGGGTTTAGTCGCCGCTTTTCTTGTATCGTTGATGTTTTGATGTTTCGGTGTGTTTAGTTTTCCTTTTATTTTTCCTCTTATTCTTTGTACTATTTATTTGTGATGCGATGCATGTTTATCGCCTTAGCCTCCTGAATAACTTGTTCCTACTTACGTACGAACATACGTAGTTTGTAACCTTCGGCTGGACCAAAATTTTTCTCCTTTGAAAATTTATTCGCCGAATAACGTCGTCTTTGTTCCAATATCTGCCAAATATCGGGAACAAGTAACTAAAATGTATTCTCGTTAAAGAGTTCGAGATTTTTTTTCTGTGATTTTTAACATATTCGTTTCGATTTTTTTTTTATTTTGAACGAATTCTCTAATTTTAAGAATTTAATACTATTTCTTCGAAAATTATAATTCAGGAGGTTCAACCGATAATTTTTTCTTACCAAAGCAGAATTTTCCTATTTCATGTTTCAATTCTGCTTACAACATTATTAAAGTTATCGGCTATGTATCATCTTCATGTATAATATCCATTGATTTCGTAAAATAGTAATTAAAAATTCTCACCTTTGATTACGCGAGTATGATAAATAAAAGACATCGATATGTGCACCAACAAGGCAACCTTCCCAGGTCGCATTCTCAGAATACGATGAAACTTGACGAAATCGAAATTCTGAAAATACATTAACGATAAAAAATTTAATTCCCTACAAGTTGATATATATGTTTTATTTCGTGGCACGCTTCGTTTTCGAGTTATCGAGCAAAAACTCAATGATAACAGTTGCATGCGATTCCAATAACGCGCGACGCCTAGTCTCTACCGCGTAAGTTACGTGGCAATCTGTAATTGCTTTCGCTCTATACCGTTTTCTATAAGTTTTTGCTCGATAACTCGAAAATTAAGCATGCTACGAAGTAACACATATATATCAACTTGTAGAAAATTAAATTTTCTATCGTTAATGTACTTTCAGAATTTCGATAGGATCAACGATTGGCCAGGTATTGACAAAAAACCAACTCCGGTTGGAGCTAGAAATTCAAAATTCAAAAATTCGTAAAAAATCGAATAATCAAATCCAGCAGCTAGAAACTCGACTTTGATGTTGTTTTGAGGTGAACTTCGATCCTGCAAAATTTCATCGAATTCCGAGACTGCAACCTGGGAAGGTTCCCTTGCGAGTAAAAATCATCAGTCATCGAGATGTTTCTATTTTCGGGTATTTTATCATAAATAACTTCGATATAATTTAAATTAGAAAACTCGGTATATACGATCGAAGAATAATAACGTCGATAAACTCGCTTAAAATATACAATCGCAATTCCCAAACGTCGAAATTTTAATATCCAAAGCTCGTTTAAACGAGAAATTTTTCGCGCCCTCGTGCGACCAATATTCGCAAAAAAGTTGATTTTCGCGACGAGAAAATTTCACCTCGATCGTAAAAATTTTAGCGAATTCTCTCTCTAGCTTCCAAATTCCGGCGTAATTAATCCTTATCAATAACGTCAGTTTTGAAAGCATTCTAAACAGGAATTACCACGCGGCGACGATATCTTTTGAATTTTGACAAGGTAATTCGGTATAGTTGACGTTTACGGCGAAGATTACAATCATTCGTAATAAAATTTAATTAATTTTCGAACCTATTTAAAGTACAATTACACCGTTAGTATGACATTGAATTTGTACAGGGTTTCCCATATTTTCGACGTGGTAATTCTCGACGTAAACGTTCGATGAGTTGTTAAAATAATTACACGAAATTAACGACCAAATTATACCGGTGAGATTTTAATTTGCAAGAAATCGAAAATACTCGTATTTTACGTAATTACGAATTTTCATATTTCTGAGAATCATTGAAATTTAAAATGCAATTATCTTTCGAACTCGTACTCGAATAAAGGAATTGGACATAATGTAATTAGGTTAATCGACTTTTTAAAATCGATTTGCATGCGCGGTCTGAAATCGTTAAAAATATATATAAATCCGCACTTACCGAGTTTTCAAAGCGGAATTTCTCCGTTGAAATTGCTCTTGCCAAATATTGCCACGTTGCGATTCCTACGAACAACAAAAGATCGATATTATAATAAAGCGATGAACTAATGATAAAGGTCGTTGATATGAAGTATCTGTTGAAAAGATAAGAAAAACAAAGCATTTTGTAAATTAATCGTGAAATTGTACATAACAACGAATTGATATCATTTACAAAAGTTGACCTTTTTTATAAATAAGACCTTTTTTTTCGCTTTGTATGTAATAATTTTCCATTATTGTTGAATCGCGGCTATGTATTTTGCGTGATTATTTATTCGGTGTAATCAAATATACCTACACTTAACTTTTTTTTTCCAAGTTCCTACTAATATTTTACGTTTTAACATTAATGTTTTTTTTAATGTAATTTTTTTTATTTTTGTTTTTATTTTTTGAAGAATCGTTTTGTCTGTATGCGTATATATATATGTGTGGATGTGTCGAAGTATTTTTCTTTTAATGTTTTCTTTTTTTATGTATCGGATTTTTTTTTTCTTTTAATTTAAACTTTCAATAGTGCGCTCGTGCTATGAATATTGTGCCAATTCGTGAATTAAAACAAAACATCCAGCGTGTTTTAATTTAGATCAAAATTTTGTACCAATTATTTTAAGTTATCATTCTTTTGTGTTAGGTTTGATCTCATTTGTGATACCTATATATATTTAGAACTTATAGATTGTACGCTTAATGATTACCTACTTAATGTGTATGTTTTTAATATATGAATTCGAATGAAACTATGGTTCGATTTTGTTGTTTTCCATCTCCGGTAAGCATTGGTAATACGACACGATTTATTATTAACGTCGGTGTTTTACGATTTCGAGTAATTTCACGATGTATTATTTGGCCACGTTCGCGTGTAAAAATTACTACAACGATGTTTTAAATTAATCGTAGCTGTATCATAAACGCGCGTGGTCAATCAACACGACAAATTACATAACGTATTGTTTGGTTAGATACCAAAAAAATTCAAGTAATAAAAATCTCCAACGATGAACCGGGGGGCCTGAAAAGGCTGCTGTGTTATGATAGAAAAAAAGGCCATCTTAGTAGTAACTCTACATATAACTAGATCAAGGATTTGGTACGATTGGCAATAATGTACTTATACTTACCAAGTACCTCGACTTTATGCGTAGGCGACGTAAAAACTTTCGAGTTTTAACGAGTTGTATAATGGAGCTTCAGGTTCAAATTTCCACCAACACTATCGCACCGCCGTGTATAAAAAAGCAATAAATTTCTTCAAGTACTTATAACTTCGATAATTGCGAAATATTGTCGATATTGTAATGTACGACGTGTCCCGAAAACGAATCCACGAATCGTTTCGATGGCTGGGAAATTTGAAATAAACAAGTACAACGAAATAGGCCCAAGAGAGGATACAATACGTTTAATTCGATCGTAAATATTCGTTATTTCAACGAAACGGTCTCGTTTTGGGAGAAAAGCGTTGAAATTGATAACATTTTTTTGATTTCTTACGAACGACGAAATTTCGTCGAAACATGTCAACACGAACCTTTGAAAAAACAATCAAACCGCAACGGTAACCAGTAAAAGCTAACCGCGGCAAAAAGAGACCACAAAAGGAACCTTCACAGATCTATTATTTTCATCAATTCCAAAGCTTTCAATTTTTTGCCATATGCGTCCTCGTAATTCATACATACGCTGGGTGGTTCGTCGTGTGTTTTGCTTCATTGTCATCGCTTCTTCGAGAATTTATTTCGAACCTTGTACGACATTCAACGTATTACTGCAGCGAACGAGTAAAATTCATGTAGGAAGTGTCAAATTTGAGAAGTAAATTTTTCAACACGTTTCAAACAGCTAAGATAATGTCGAGTTGTAGAACAGTACGTAATGGTATAAATTGAATGTCATCGTCAACGTGGGACTGCGAAATTACTCGCGTATAAAGTAAGTATACGTATGCGAAAATTATGGCAATTTATTTGCAATTTCAAACGTACACTTCGTCGTACAATATTCGGCATATTCGCAATTATCAACTCTTATCACCGTGCAAAAGTAAGAAACAAATGTGTTAATTTGAAAAATTATCATTCGCGAGGTACACAAGATTGAATGAAAATTGGTACAGAACAAACTATTTCATTATTCAAGAATTTATGATAAAAACTTGAGCATTAAGATTAATTATTAATTAATAAATAATATTCCTTGATCTAAAATTATTTAATCACTCAAAGTTTCAAATTTAAACCGTCATTGAAATACAGAGCGCTGGCATGCTGCAATTTGATTGGCTGTTGATAACGAGAAAATTGAAAAATTATATTTCACTAGCTCTCTCTATAATTAAGCTTCGGTAAATAAAGCAAACAATCTTTTCTAGAAAAGGCAAATGATAACGAATCTGTTGTCAGTTCATTTTATTTTTTAATTACATTATATTTCTGCTTCAATTTCTTTTTATGCAGTAAACCATTAAATTTGCGTAATAATGAAAATTTCAAAATAACAAACCACATGAAAACGATTCACTACGAAGACGACCCGACCATCATTAAATTTTAAAACACCAATTATTCAATCCTTTATACCCATTAATCGATCCGCAAGGAACATTTCAAGTTCAACATTTTCGCAATATACCTACAATTTCGCGTCGAATTTAAATCAAATAAAAAGTTCAAAAATGTATCTCGCAAGGTTGCATGTAGTTAAACAAGGTATAAGAAGAACCGTACAGAAAAAAATTACAATAATAAACCACATATTTTAGCATTTCACTGGTAAATATGTCAAATAGAATTTCCTTTGATTTATTTGTTCGCGTGCTAGTAATTTTTCTCTCTAAACGGTATAAAGATGAGTTTTCATTACAGAGTAACTCGTAAATCGCCTAAATAAATTTGTACTTTGATATTTAAATTTTTTTCAAACACGCCAAAAATCGACTTTCCCATTGGAGAAAAAATTCATTCAAATGAAAAAATATTTTCATTGTATTCGCAACTTATTGTCATGAACACCGTGAGTTAGATAAAAATGGTGAATTTTACAACAAAGCACCTCGACAAAACGCGTTTTTTTTTAAATTCTCGAATAATTTCTGGCGTATTATCTTTCATTCCTCGACGACTTCGTTTTTCGATGTTTCGCTACTCAAAATGGTATATTTAAAATTTCATAAATTACACCTTTGTTATTTCAATAATTTGTATTTTTAGTATTTCGAGTGAAACTACGTCTTACCCTAAATGAATTTCCAGACGGGTGTTGTTTCTGGAAAATTCAGCTAGTTTTTAAGCCTAACGTTCTTCACTTCGTGAAGCATCTTCATTCGATAAACACGAGAAAGTAAATTTTAGAAACATTTACTTGGCTGAGCATTCGTCGAAAATATTTTCCGCTAATTTAGCAGCAGTCAAAATAACTAAAAAATTTGACATTTGACGAAACCAAAGTGACGAAATTTTTCAAAGTTTACTCAACCCTGGTAAATATTTATCCTACCGGATAACCAGTTATTTGACATTTGACAGTGGAAAATTTTTTAAAAAGTTGGCTTTTTAACGAAAATTTAAATAAATTTTACAGTCAGTTAAGCGAACGTTAAAAAATTTTTTGATAGCGGAAATTTGGAGTTTTCGTGAGAAAACGAAGTTTCGAACAGGATGCATCAACAAAACACCTACGTACAGCGCGAATTTATTCTTCGCCAAGATCTGTTCTTTTTCAACTTATTAATTAGATCATTGATGAGAAAATAACGACACGAATCCTAAATAAGATGTTACGTACGAGCATAATAAAAGAAACGCAGGGTAATATGAAATTTTTGGACATTTCAAGCATCTCGTAACCGGAACGTGATTGGTTTATTTTTTTAACTTTTGCGTGGTTCTATGATTTAACGCGTAGAAGAATGATCCCGTTCATTTGAATACTTACAAATTATATAAATTATTTTACTTTTCTCACATTGACAAAATTTATGCGAGGTTACCTCAAAGGTATGAGTAGCGAATACTAATTAGCGGATTAGTAAATGAAAAATTTTCCGGTACGGAATTTACTTTCTCAAAGTAAATGGAAATTATTGAAGACTGATAAATCAACGCGGATTACTTCACTTTCTATATAAATAATCTATTTAAGAACTCAACTAAATTTATGCAGGAAATTTTGGTAATTAATTTCACTTTTATTTAATATCAAACGTCGCTGTTATCCAAAATTTGCAATTTTTTTTAAAATAACGTCGTTTTATAGACACGAATATAGAAATGAGGATCATGTATATGGAGTGTTTTTTATTCAATCTGAAAGGTACGTATTACCTAAAAATGTAATAAATCTTTTTCACAAGCTCAATTTATATTTACATTGAAAATAGCCTTTTATGAGAGGAAAATATATACGTACTATAATAAGCTTACGATAATTCAAGGAGGGTAAAAATAAAAAAATTATTTTATATTTCACTTTACTAATTTGATATCGTTTTTTTTCCTATTTCGCTTCGCAAATGGCCAAATAACACGCGATAATTTCGTTAAAACATTTACAAGGATAATATTAAAATTACGAGCATGTACCATCGACCATCGTTGCATTTAATTCCCTTGCACTAATTGTTTTTCAAGGATTAACTTTTTTTCAATGTCATTAAATGAAATTAAATTTCGATATTAACAGCAGGCGCAAATTAAAACGCAAAACCAATCGATAAATTTTTCAAGTGCACTATTTTCCGCGTCCATTTAATTAATTTATCGTATCAAGAAAAAAAAATGTGTTCGCGAATTGGAAAATCATTTTATCGCCAAAGCATACGACAAAACGAACGTGATGGAATTTCTAAAAATAATGAGACCGTATTCTGTTTCATTTTTATCGGACACGAGCGCGTACTACGATGATATAATTGTGTCAATATTAAGATAACATCAAAGATAACCAATTCTCGTGTCTTAATGCGATTTTGTCTCAAGTTTATTGTTTAAAACCGCCCTTCAACTTGGTTTGTAAATAGTAATGAACTCGGCAGTTGTGCCCTGCAACGGAAGAAACCGAAATTAAATAATAATTAAAAATTCACGACGAAATTATTCCTCAATTTCCCAGCATTTCTTTGCAATTTGAATCCTTCAACTTTTACGATACTTTCTCCTTTTAGTGTGGTTTTGCATTACAAACTCTCACATGCTCACGCAAAAGTAATATTTACTCGTGAACGTAAACTACGACATAGTAAACGCACGCGAAGTACTGGCGAATGAAAATTTAATATATTAATTTCAGCAACAAGAGAGTAATAAATATTTCACCTTTTTTTTTTGTTTTTGGCGAACAAATAATGCGAAAAAATTGTACGTTGGAATGAAATGGTTAAAATAACTTCGCGAGTAAACGTACAAAGGAAACGGTTATTTAATCCAAAATATTTTTAATTTGATAACACATCACGTGAAATACTTTCACATGTAGCTAACAAGAAATTTAAATGGCATCGATCAATTTTAAAATGTTGATAAAATGACCTTCGAGTTCAAAGTGCCGTTTTAATTATTCGCTATTTTCGGTAATAATTGCATAAGACGAGAATTCAGCCGATCACATGATATTAGAATATTATTAATTATTCATCGTTGAATTATACTAGCTAATTCCAATTTCGTAGGGTTATTTTTACTTCTTATCGATTTCAACGATGAAATGTATCACAAGTGATAAGACAAAATTTCAACGATAAATTAGACTAATCGACGTACGATTGTAAAATGAACATTTGGAAACAATTTTTCTTGTATTGTAATACCTAATATGTATTTCACCGTAAAAATAACCACAAGAAAATCAATTCCTGGCAAAAATTCATTTTCGTTTTATCCCTTTGGGTTTGTACTACTGTAGTTGACCACAGATAAAAAGCAATCACGAAGGGTAAGTTGATATAAGAAAAAGTAAACAAACTTGGTTTAAAGTTTAAAGAATTTTGAAAAATCGAATAAAATTGTAAATTTAAATATACCTAATCAAGATACTCGTACAAAGTAATCTAAAGAATTTCTTCAACCTTGAAGCACTTTATTCTGAATACAAGGACAAAAAAAAACCACCGAAAGTAACTCAACTTTCAGAATATTTAATTCAATCAAACGCAAAAATATCATTCAAATTTGATACAAAACTTTTCAAATATTTACAATCGAATCATAGAATAGTACAAGGTTGAAAAAAAAATAAAAAAATAAAAGCAACGTGTATCGAAGATCTGCAATATTCTCGCGACGTGAATTATCATAACGACGTTAAGGTAAAATTTCGCAAATATTGCAAATTCTGCGTCGAAAATCTAATTATATAATTTTATTCAGAAATTCTCTAACAATAAATTTATACACGATGGAATAAAGCACGGGTGTTTAGCCTGGCACGAGATACTCTTTTTGATCCCGTCTTCAAGTCACGATTCCAGTTAAGAAAATTTTAAACTTGCCGGATTCGTTAATATCATTACAACTTCGATACAACGCACTTTTGCCTTGTAAGCTGACTATACTTGGGGAAAACCCTTGTATCGCTTTGTTTCAAATTTTCTTCTAATCTTTGGAAGTTTATATTGAAAAGATTCGTCCGTGTGCTTCCATTCTTTGTATTTCACGTGGTAATTGTTTAACGAGCATTAAACCGTGGAGATATTTTAACTTGAGACGGAGAAAAGTTTTTCCTACGGGAAAAAATTCAACACGAGTCTTGATGATATCCTATCTAACTATTTTCCAACTTGAGATCGTATAGTATCAAACTATGGATTGGTACACGAGGCAAAAAGAGGTGTTTTTCATTATTTCAAACGAACAAAATCGTGATTTTATCATTTGTAATTTACTAATTTACCGATGTGAAATTCTTTCTTTGTAATAATTTCATATTTGTTGAATGATTTAGCGAAGTAATCCCATGGAATCTTCCAGAAAACGTTTTTCAGATTGAAACTCATATAAAGTAGCGTTACTTGTTTTATCAATGATAAGTACACAATCATGTAAAACTGTAACATGAAAATTCCTTAAACATCCGTTTTCTATGCTTCGATGTATTCGCTGACATTGAAAATCTTCTACTTTATATTTAACACAATAACCAGCATCACGGAATAGATATTCTGCAATGATCTTATACCGATATGTGATTACTTAAATAGATGCTTTTGTGAGAGCGGTAATCAATTTTAATAATAATCGCTTTTTACAATCTCAATTATTTCATGTATTTTTTTACCTCCAAGGACGGTTGATTTTGTTCCAGTGGATAAAATACGAATATGTTTAAAATATCAAGTTATTATTTAGGTATATATAATTGAAATAAAACTAATGTTATCAAACACAGTGTGGTCAATACATAAATTAGTACATACTTTTTGTTTAAATTGAAGTTATTATTCGAGAAAGGATACATACAATTTATTTGTTTGTTTAAAAAAAATACGATCTTTTCAAACATTATTAAATACGTATTATAAATTAGCAATTAAAAAAACAATTTTTTCAACTGCTTAACATTTTTTGATATTTTCGTGTCTTGGCTACAACACACAAAATCAAAAATCACCACGAAAAATCGGCGACATGTCATACTCATGAGTGATAATCTTAATATTTTCAAGTCATGATAACATGTCATTGTTACGGTGTCATATCATGACAATGAGTGATATATACGATGACACAAGCCATTGTCACGGCGACATGTCATACTCATGAGTGATAATCCTAATATTTTCATGTCCTGATAACACGTCACTGTTACCGTGACATATTATGACCATGAGTGATATATACGATGACACAAGCCATTGTCACGGCGACATGTCATACTCATGAGTGATAATCTTAATATTTTCATGTCATGGTAGCATGATGACAAGTCATTGTTATGGTGACGTGGCATGGTTATATGACGTCTTCTAATGAACATCATCGTCGCGAAGTGACATGAAAATATCACAAAGTGTTGTGGACTTGTACGCAAACTGATGCTTTATGGTATTATAATAAATTTCTTTCACTTTTTTATTTTTAAATTGATTACTACTATTTCACGAATAATAATTTCAATTATTCGGCCGCATTCTAGATAAAATCTCAATTATTTTAAGGTACAAGTTATGGCAAATCAATTAGAAATTATTCGATCGATATTTCACTTGATTTCTAATTTACGAAAGAATTCAAGGACGAAATAATTTTCTCGACGACTTTTTTCCTTAAATCTGAACACCGTCGTAAAACCGCTATAACAAATTTCATCACGAAAAAAAAAGTAGACAAAAGATTAGATAGAAAATGTCATTAAGGTCGATGTAAGGACTACGGATAAAACATAAAATATCTCTAAAAGCTCAACATTTCACGTATAAAAATCATCCTCGGGAATTATTTTTATAAAATAAAGTCTCTCGATAACGTTTCACATCAACGGTAAAATTTTTTGGAATTTGATGATTCCACCAAGTCAAAGCTCTTCCAGTCGCGTTCATGGTCGATTTTAATTCAAACATCGACACCACTAATTATCGAGCAATTCCTGAATAATTTCCTTTTATAACTAGTCGATAATCGTGTTAACAATATCACTATTTTTCTACACAGACACAGATTTGCGTAATATTTCGATATAAAAAATAACCAGAAAATCGGTACAAATTTAATCACCTCGAGTTTTACGTACAAAATGCCGTATGACGTTGATTTTCATTTTTTTTTAAACAAAATCAATGACGCCCGTTGTTTGATGTCGTATGGCTCGATGGCGTAAATAAAATAAATCTTTCAGATTTACCTTACGTCTTTGTCGATTGTTTTACATCACCGAAAAATTTTTCATAATAGAAATTTCTACGAAAATTTGTCAGCTTAATAAACACCCAACGAGCGGTAATTTATCAATCGAAGTTGTTCTCAATACGTAAAAAAGTTATTTTATTATGCAGCGAACGGTATCTGGATTGAAGTTGTATCTTGCGTGAATTTTTCCATATCGTTTCAAATTGCAAATTCCTTTGACGAGATTTTTCATCTAATTTACCATTGAAAAACTCAAAAAACCTGAATTGAAAATTGTGATATTTGACGTTCGAAATTTAATATTTAATTGCTCGAAAATTTCAAAATAAAAACAAGTCGAAGAAGAATTAAGCGATTTACGTTGGAGAGATAAAAAGTGTATTTATTACTCGAGAAAAAATTTTAAAATAATACAAACAAGTACAACTTTCAAGCGATAACGAAAGAGAGGCGGGGGTTGAAAATAATAAAACTGTTTTCCATGTCGAGTCACCATGAAAATTTTTTCCTGTAGAAATCAAGATTTTTCAGCATCCTAAAAACCGAGTCGAATAAACGACGGTGAAGATACAAAATTAGATCGATTTTAATCCACAGATCACGATGATTTCCTTCTTTTAACGTACGACTTTTTCATTCAGTTGATTTGATGTCAAGGGCTGATAAGAATCAGTTTAATTATAACCGTTTATATAAGAGTTAAACTTAGTCACATAGTTTCATTATCATTGACTTGCATTTATGCGATATAGGTAGCCTAGTTTTCGTCGAAGGTATTCATTTTTTACATGATATCCGCTGAGGTTTCATGGTCATACTCATAAGACTATCACCTACCTACCTATCATCTCATAATATCGAATCGTTTATACGGATTAATATCGAACCAAAATATGAAACGTTGAATGGTGTTAAGAATGCGGAAAATGTCACTTCTCACATATGGAACGTATATTTAGAAAATATTACGTAACATACGCCATATCATTCGCACATATTCTACATGTAATGTACATTACTGCTATACAAGTACAACCAATCTGATCTGTTTTTCACCATCGTACATGAAAATTCAGGTCAATGAATGAAAAAGTTATGCCTATACGAATAAGATCATTATGTCATTGTTCTATAATTGAACGCTATGTAAACATACGAGTATAGTTATGATTCATAATTTCACGCGAAACAAGAATTTAAATCCTTTTGCATGTTCTTCCAATGCCAAAACATTTTTAAATACTAGTTACTCGCTAGATAACTAAGGATTTACATTTCAGCGCTGAAAATTTCCCCGTAGATACTATTTATACCAATTAAAAAAGCTTTTCTCCAGAACTTCAGACGATAATTGTACCAGATGTATTCTCCATAGTATTATGAAAAGGATTATATTCGTTTCTCGTGTACGTATATAATACGATTTGTACAAAGAAATACGTTGACCTAATAATAAAAAAGGGAGCAGAACTTTTGTTCGATTTTATATACATATATTTTTTCAATAATTTTCATAGTTATGGAAGCAAAGTTACGATTTTTTGCTCGTCCGGTTTGGAATAATTTTGAAAGGAAATACAGGGCGTTCGAAAAGCGAGCGTAGCTCAATTTCCAATACATTCAGTGATAACTTCTTTTGGATAATTTTAATTTAATACGGAGAATAAATGAATAAAATTGAAAAAATTGTACATCAAAATCAGAAAATTTTATACAATTACAAATTAACATGCTAATTTTATGTTTTACAGTTGGCAACTCTGGATTGTGATAATTGATAACGAACGTGATAAATAATATTTTAAATTTAATGGAGTGTAAAATGTTAATGTTAAAATGAAGTTTTCCATCTTGGAAAATTCTTAAAACAAATTTCATCAAATAAAAAATTTTAATTCACAAAAAAAATTTTCGCGACCCGACCGGGGATTGATCGGCCAACCGACACGCGACACGAGCGAGTGGAAGTATACTACCATCGCTACTCGCAGGTATAGTGTGCCGGGCGATGGTACATAAGATCGATCGATCACCTATTTGTTGTCATTGTGATCCTGGTAACACTGTGAAGTTTAGCTCTAAGACTATACTATCCAGTGTTACGCTTGCTCACAAACAAATCTTACTGATTATTGATAACATACGCAATTCCTGTTCCCAAGCCACAATTCCTTTACGAACAGCAAGAATTAACTCCCAAGACATTGATAAAATCGAACTTCAAAGAAAGCACAATTAGTGGTATGATACCAGTAGCAGTAGGTCCTCGACATAGTGCCTCTGTAAACGCCAATTTTCTTGTATCGCGTATCATTAAACATGAAACACCCCAAGAGAAAGTTCAAACCACTCAGTGTTTGAAAATTGTAAAAATTTACGCCGTGTAGTAAATCAAATTCATTCGTAATTGGAGATATCACTACTATCGAAGATGACAAATATAAATTATCGCGTAAAGTTGGATAAAATTTCCGATCCATAAAGAAAATTGCCTACCGTTTCATCGGTCGAATACAATTTTTCGGTTGAATATCCATCATTGAAAAAAAATTTCCACCGATATGCAATCTCGTGTTGAAAAATAGCAAAAAATATTTCACATCTCGATTCATCGAGATTCTCCAGACTGTGAAGAATTTTAGAAATTCGCAGGAGAATTTAATGTCTAGTTACGTTTACTTGAGAAATTTACGATTAGGTATTCTTAATTTGACTGCGTTTTTTTGGCGAAGGCGAAAAAAATTCGTTTTTTTCATCGAGAAACTAATCGACGTTATACGTGTACCTTTCTGATACAGCTCGTCAAAAATTTCACCTCGCTGGGGTATTTTCGATGCAGCTATAGAAAAAGTACTCACTATACCGGAACTCGAACTACATTGATTGATTACTTTCTTAATTGAAATAAACTTATATTAACAAATTCCCGACGAAATGAATTATTAGTATGATAATGCAAGAGAACATTGATGATTACGATGTAATAAGAATTGCAATTTACAAGCAACACGAGAGTACCTTATAAGCGGTTAATTAAAAAAAAAACCATACATTATGCATAAATGATTGATAACTGACGAAAGTATATTTTCAAATCGTAATCCGAAGACTAAGATTCGATAATAAATTATCTTACAAAATTTAGATAATTATTACATAAACTTGGAACACAGATCGAAATCAAATTATCATTTTACATCATTAGGTACGTCGTTTAGTTACTCGTATTAAAAAAAACAAATCGTTCTATAAATGTATTTGCTACCGGAGGATTTAAATCTATTTTAAGGCACACTTCACACCAGCCTAAACCAGAAATTGCTATCTCATTTTTATCGAAAATTACACAGACGTTTAATGGTGCTTAATCAGCGTGCGATGAGGAGAGAACGTTTCAAGAGCGAAAAGATAACGTTAGAGACATCGCCGCCATGTGAAACTACATATTCTGTCACCTTTTTTATTTACTTTCGCTTTTCCGATCGACATTGAATTCGTTATCTACGAGATGATCGAAACATTGTCGATAGATTATTGAAAATGTATTCCAAAATGGTACCTCATAGTAATCGAACTTCGAGTGAAATGTTTATAACTCGTCGAGCTTTGTAATATAAATAAAAAGTCGCGTTAGATAGTTCTGTACTCATGTTTTGTTTATCATTTCTCTTCCTCTTCCTGACTAACTCGAAATAATCCGAGTGACGCGACGTTGAAAACATTCAGCATCTTTGAAGATTTATCTCTACTGTCGCGACTTCGTGAAAAGGGCAATCGAAATTTTCATTACCTCACTTTCGACAAATTAATTCCGAAAAATGCCACAGCACCAACACGTCGAGTGAATATGAATAGGATAGCGACGAGAATTTCACGGCATATGCCGAACTTAGACGCAATGTAACGTAGTTAATCCCGAACTCAGACGAATGTAATTCAATTAATCGGTTACAAAATTCGTTAATGGCATTCAGTTACTTTCATATACGCAATTATGAACCATGAATAGCTGGATTACTCCAAGTTAAATTATACCATCGCACATTATACCGCAGAAAATTCGCGAATTATGCGAACAAAACAATGAATTTTTCAAGCCACACACATTTGCTAGAATATCAACCAGCAAAGAGTTCTACATTACAAGTTTGTTCTTGCGTTCAACGCGTTTCTCTTCCACTTCACGTTACGGGCAACAAATACACCACGATATTTCTCTCAACAGTGCAATTTCATTGAATGAAAAAGTTCCACGAATGATTAATTATTATTTTTTCATTCCTGCGCGTAATTCTTAATTTTTCGAGCTTTCTTAAATAATTTATGTAGCTTGCGCCGCGCCGTGCACAAAGTCGCAATTAAAATCTGTTTTCGTAACTAAACATAATTGAATTACGAACTTCGTCATATAATGAAAATCATTTCGTGTTTTTATGAAAACGAAACCAACAAGCCGATTACTTGGTGAATTTATAAAGAAGTTCTATCGCGTATTCGATATAACTCGCTTTCCCGTTGTTCGTCTATAGCTTTTATATTTTGTACCATACAGTATAGGTCGTCGGGTCTGTAAACTCTTGACTTCAGATATAGGCAGATATAACATTTTATAAAAGCGTATTTAGGTATTAGATATGTGACATTTACACGAGAAAAACATTCGCACAAAAAGGATATTGTGACCTCTTCTTATAAAAGTATAATATGCACGACATAGAGTGTAGTATTTCAAAAAATATACCATCTTGTATCATACACATACACACCAGTACACTATACATCCAAACAATTACATATTAGGGTATTACACTGTATCCATTACTGCGTTATTATAAAATCATTCCCAATACTGTGATGCGGGGGGCTACTTTGAACAGTTTCGCACTTTTTTGCTTACCTACATTTTTTCTCCTACCGCTCTTTCTCATAATCGTTCAAAAAAATGGTTTTCATCGCGTCTTAGATCACTGTTCCTTTCACCTTCTACATTTTTTTTTAAATACTCTCTTTCGAGGTATATTTTATTTGAAAAAAAAAACAAAGCGTTCAAAATAGCCCCAGATTTGGAGCAACTCTGAACACTCTATTAAGGTTGCTTATTTAGTGACACTTGAAAACGTCTGAGGATCAGTATCATTCAAAAATATCTCGCAATTTTTAGAATCAAAGCTCGATTTTTAGAATGAAAGTTTATTTGAGCTAAAAGTTTGAGCTTTTCGAAGAACAATTTTCAACTGGATATAAGCCTGTTGACATTTATGGAGAGGGCCGCGAGGGGACGGAAACAACGAAAATAACTTAAAGATTCTTCTAGCTGATAACACGTTTTCTCCGTAAAAAACTTATTTCCCTGGCCATAAGGCTGTGCTAAATGAAAAATACTTTGCTTTTCAAAGCAGCCCCGGCTGTTCAAAGTAGCCCCATTTTTATGAAAAGTTCAAGAGTAGGGCTAAACACATCAGTTTTTATTTATTTGATTTGGAAGGGGGATTCTCACGAGGGAGAAAGTTAAGCCCCTGCCTATCGCCAATGAGGCCTTCCTCCCCCACCTGAAAATAGCGACTAAATCGCAATTTCCGTGGAGAGGAGGGTGAAGTGTTTAAAAAGAAGTAAAGAGTTGAAAAAAGAAATAAACAGTTAAAACAATCGTAGTGGTAAATTGTCGTATATTCGCAAAAGGATTATCACAGCAACAAAAATATCCCACTGGTAAGGTGGTAACTTCGTACGGCGGGTGCACTTTTGTTACACTCTTGCAGGGTCCAAGGATCCCACTTGCACGGAGGGGAGCAGGAGAGCTTAAGGAAGACGAGTATATAGTGCGAAAGTTCGTTAGTTGTATAAAGAATGAACCAAAAAGTTTCTGCCAACTGGCAAAATGGCGAGAACTCGCAATTTCGCACTGTTGACGTAAAAACAAAAACGATGACCTCCGGAAAGGTAATAAGATGAGGTGAGTGAAAGTATTAAAAGGTAAAATGGCGACAAGTCGCGATTCTACTTTGTGAGAAAGGTTGGAATGCAATACGTTGTAAAAGAGCGACGAATCGCAATTCTACGTTGTATGTGCAAGAAGGTGAAAATGTGAGTAATTCGTAAAAGAGCGACGAATCGCAATTCAACATTTAGGAAAGGTGAGAACAGAAAATAAGGAATGAAAGTGAAAGTGGAGGCGGCGATTGGTTGATCGATCAGCCATTAAATACCATCGCGCGACACACTTTATGAGCGAGTAGACCGTTGGTTCGGTTCTACTCGCGTCGCGCGACGGTCGGCCGATCGATCCCCGTCGACGTCGAAGTGTGTTTTTTTTACGTATTTTTTTTGCTAAATTGACCCGTTGCAGATTAAAATTCCAAATTTCGAAATGAAAATACTGATTAATAAAAATAGGTAATTACAATTTAAGTTTTCAAGAAGAGGAGTGTTAATTAGTTTAGTATTAAATAATAATAAATCAATCATTCTGAACCATTTTGAACTCTTTGTGCAAGGTTGCAATAATATCGAAGGTAGTCTACAACGATTCAAAGGGGGTTTCAGGTTTCGTTTCTCAGTTTCTCGTATCCATTATGGCTGCGGTGTTTTTTTTTTAATTTTTAATAAAATAATTATGTAAACGTTTTGCCAATTCAATACTCTACTTCAAACCCATAAGAGAAAGATACGAGATACAAAAATGCTGATTTTAATTTGATTAATTTGTTAACGACGTGATAAAAACGTCATGAAACGACGAAAACGTTCAACACGGTCTAGAGTATAGGTTCTTTTAAATGCAAATTTAGTACTATTCTTTTTTCAGGGATTTATGGAACTTGACTCTATTGCGTTACTTTCCATAACACAACTATGTACGAATTTACTCTTCATTTTGAAAGAAAACACAGCCTTAAGTACGAAGGTTTAACACCAAACTGATGATACGAGTCGACATAATTTTCTGTTAACACCGTGTAATGTTTAATGTACGATTATTACATGATCATAAAGTGTTAATATTGTAATCCAGAATTTAGAAATAGGTAAACATTTTTACGCTACTTGTTGAGATCATTGACCCACGAATTGTCTACGTTCGTGAAGAAAACCCCGGTTACAAATAAAAATATACGAATAATGACGCGTAAAAATTACGAGTATACCAACGGCACTTTGTACCCACACCTCATCTTCTCTACTATTCGAATATAAATCGTTTTCGCAAAATAACATATACATGGTATACGCCTTTCCATTATGCTACCAACAACGCTTGGGATTTGAGCATTTTCACGCAAAATGGTGGCAACGAGAACAGGGAGTCTTCGTTGAAGTGATAAACTACGCCTGTGTAAATAAAATAATTTTTCAAAATTTCTTTCGAATAAAACTTCAAAAATTAATCCATTGGTATTTCATTCGTATAGCATTTTGTAATCGAGATAGTAAAAAAATTAAAAGCAAATTGAATCAATCATAAGCTCGTTCGTATAATTTCATAAACACAAAAAAAAAGCCATCAACCTTGCGTAGAAAATAATCGAAAATTATCGTGAGAATTTTTTTCCCTCGTAAAAAAACACATAATTGAATAAAAATCAAACATTCGATGAAATTGAAATTTCCCATTATACTTATCAGCATAAAAAACACGAGCAAATTCCATCCCAAAGGTAATTTTTTGTAATATCAACGACTATTCGGTTTCGTAAAGCAGAATTTTCAAATCTTTTACTCCTTACGAATTCGAGTTCGCATCTAAAGCACAAAGCTTGATGAATATTCAATGAAAAGAAAACGCTCAATTTTACAAACCAACTTCAAACTTGGACGAATATAAAAAGGAAATTTTGTTAAAAAATTAACAAAAGTTTACATAATTCAACAAATAACCGAATCGAGTGAGCGAAAATCATTCAAAATTAATCAACTTTTTCCAACGTGCCTAACTCGAGATAACGCAAAACATTCGCATTTGAGAAAATAATCAAAAAAATACCGCACACATGCTAAAAATTTCCAACATGGATGCTGCGAGTAGGTTTAATAATTTAGAAACCATAATGCAACGGTATTGCTCGATCAAAGTGAATTCATTATTCGTGAAATGAACTCAATTCGTAATATGTTACGGTAGTCGAATTCATTTTGAAACGATTTAGCTAAATAACGTAAACTCGATTCGAACATCTAAAGGAAATTTATCGCCTTTGGTTCTGAATTATCACGTGCTTTTTAGACATTATTAAACTAGAATAAAATAATAATTTGCTGTACACCTTAACATGTAAAGTTAGATAACTACATAGCAAGTCTTTTGATCAGTTATTCTTCGAAACAATGTATTACTTTTTCTTAGAACATTTATCATACTACAAGTCTACAAGATAATCGAGAATTTCTACAAAACACGTATCAACGGGTGTATTTTAATTATTAATAATTACGAGGATATGATATAATAACTGGTACGTTAATTTATACATGTGATTTTCGAATGCGTTGAAAAATGACAAATTTTGAATCGTCCATTACGCGTAAAAGCATTTTAACAATAGATGTTGACTTTTTTTCGATGACAAATGAATGACAATTTTAACGCAAAAAACCGTACATTGCTCGTAGACGAACCGCGTGATAAACTGTATTTTGGCAGACACCGGTTGAAAGTGTGATTTTCAAAACTTCTGCCAACTGATGAAATTGATGTTACGATATATATACAGTATATAACAGGAAAAAAGTGCGTGATTAAATTGGCACACTCGGTGGTAGTTTTTTAAAAAAGGGTATATGTATAACTGGACAAGTGCCCGTTACTAGTTCTTTAATTTTTCAACATTTTATGTCTAACTCGGATGGATCTCACACGTCTGCCAGACTTAATAGAGACGAATTACTGTTTTATTTTTAATTAATTAGCTCTTAACTTGTTTATATTGGGGAATTATCTAATGAGAAAAAAAAATCACCAATCACATCAAAGCCAAATAACAAAGTACACTAAGGATTTCATTGTCACTAAAAATACATTCATGTTACATTTACACTTATATGTTCAAAATGAACAAATGAAGAAATCACTGTGCTAATGAATCGAAAAAGCTGAATGTGGCCTAACTTTCTACAGAAAATGATACACTTCAATCAATTATAATTTATTAGTTTACATCAATTTACTTCCTGTTCCTGCTTGCTGATGAAATATAAAAAGTAGAGGATAACATAACACACATAAACGACCGAAAATTAAATTGAGGAACATGCGAATATCCTTATCACATATAATTTCTCATCTGATCTCTGTATTTACATTTTGGCAGTGTCAATGATTGTAGACAGCATGGCGTTGAAGACGTGTGATGACGTCATGTTGATATCATGTCAAACGTCAGAATGATATATGGCAGGTCATCTTGGCTCATAGAGACTAGAAACTTCCATCACTTTGCTTGAGTATTTAAAAATTAATTGTACCTACTTCGCTTTATCAATAGTAAAATTTCTAATATATTTTTTCATCAGATAATGTAACAGTAATACCAGGAAATACATATGTATACTATAATACTCGTAACCAGTGCTGCCAGATACTTTGAAAAAAATTCCGAATGAAGTCTAAAATATTCAACATCAAAAATCCTTACAAAATCCGTTTTTTTTTTTTGCTGAAAACCAATGGAAAAAAACCTTGTATTATTTCCTTTTTCCCCATTTTCACGCTAGCAGATATTATTTTCAAACAGAAAACCTGAAAATTTCCAAAATTCCGTATTTCTCCGTATTTTCTGTAAAATCCGTGCAAAATCCATTTTTTTTCAAAATTTCAAAATTCCGTACAAATACGGATTTTTCCGTACGTCTGGCAACACTGCTTGTAACAGGTGAAATACACGAAAAATCCTAAATTGAAAATTCTAATGTTTTGAAAAAGAAAATATGACTGCTCTTTCATAGCGTCGCACACAAAGGTATCGATCAAGTCGTGAAAACTTCAGTAGGAGGTTGATATTAAGCCCCTAAACAAGTCGCGCCGAGGCAGTAACCCAAAAAAGGGTTTTTTTGAATTTTATGCCCCTATTATAGGCCGCCCGGGAAGTATTTTAAGAAGATGTAAAATATCAAGAATATTCATTCATAAATGAATGATTATGTAAAGTCTTTTCCCTCAATCAAGTAGGTATGCGATATTGGGCAGCTCCCTCCAAAAAAATATTTATCCAAATAAATACATTTATAAGTTGGGAAAGAGAGGTGGGTACGCCTACGCCAGCGCCAACTCGAGAAAATAAAATAAAATAACGACAATGCAAAACTAATCGTTGAATTTAGGAAAACTTAAATAAATTAATATCAATTATCTATAATAATGGTCGAACTACTAAGAGCAACGTTCATCAGGCGGTTTTCACTATAAGTAGCATTCGAGACATACTTTACCTATGAGTAGGAAAGTCATCAAAATCAATCAAATATCGACAAAAATGGTCGAACTACTAAGAGCAACGTTCATCAGGTGATTTTCACTATAAGAAGCATTCGCGACATACTTTACCTATGAGTAGGAAAGTCATCAAAATCAATAAACTGCGATAATTCGTCGCTAGTTGATTAAAGGTGGCATACATCTTGAAGTGACTGCTATTGTGAGTTTTTATTCCGCATACATACTCTGTTTAAACACGCCACTTCCAACAAAATACACTAATAGTACCTACAAATAGAAAAAAAAAACAATTTCATCACCCGAGGAACATACTTTTAATGAATATAATTTGAATAAACGATCTTAATCACGCGTATCATCTGCAAATAATAAAATAATCAAAAACTTTCGTAATAAAACTTCAAAAGAGTTAGAATAAATTCTACTCTAATCTGGATAATTTTTTCTCATCATGTTAAAACGTTGTGTTGGCAAAGACGTCAGTTTAAAAATAATATTTAAACTGGGTTTTTAATAATTTCATCATAGATGAGGAACTTTCTGAAGTTTCAAATTTAATACTACGCTACTGAGTAGTTTCAAATATAATGATACCAAAGCAATTTCATCGTGAAAAAAAACTACGATACACGCAAAAAAGTAAAAACGCATATGTAATGTCCTGATGTGTAATCGACGAAAAATAATTATAATGAACAGACTGCGCGTGGAAGCATCGAGGCTCAATTTTATCATACCATAAAACATCAACCGATAGATTACATTTGATCGTAAAATTTTTCGAGAGTGTAATAAAAAAAATGTCATTTTTTTCTCGTCTCGCCATCGACTGTCTGCATTACGCGATAAATCAAATTTCAACAATAATCAGTCGACGGGATTGATTATTTTAAATTTTAGCGATAATTTCATGAAGAAAATAGAATTAGACAGATTTTTCATTTCGCAGAACCGATTAACATGTTAAATAACTGGTTCGAAGAAATTAAACACAGGGATAAAATTTCGTTAATAATTTCATATTTCAAACAATGGAGACATTAATTACAAATTGATTGCGTTTGTTCCTCGCGCACAATAAAATATTTTATTTGATTTTTTATTCGTGTAATTATGAAATGAAATTATATCCTTCGAGTTTACATTATTACATGCATCAATTTTTATAACCAGCTATGCCGTTAATTTAAGATTATGAAAAATTTTAAATACTATGTATTTATAAAATTTTTACACGCACTGTTTTAATTACCTCTTTATTACGATGGGTTATATCATTTCGATGTTTCAATTTTTCAAAAATTACTTTATCACAAAATCTCAAATTCAAGTATAATATTTGCATCAAACGAAAAAATGTATTATACTAATAAACGCCATTTTCTTGCTTTGTTTTTTTATTTTTCGCTCAATAAAGTCGGCAGTTATTAATTTTTCTTTATAAAAAAACTTCATAAAGATTTACAAATGTTATTAAATTTTATTTATATTTTAAAATCAAACGACACAGAAATATTTCATTTCTTAAAAATTTTCTTAAGTTAAAATTGATAAAATAAATAAAAAGAATATTACGCTTTACGACCAATCTAAACTTGTAAGGCGATTTTAAACGAACTCGAGTTGAAAAAAATTAATTTCACATTTCATGTTTATAACTGAAGAAAAACGTATACCATCCCACTCCAGTTTTAATTAGCCGTTGTACCTTTTCGAAATTAATTTTTAACGCAGCCTATTTAATTTTTACGTTTTAGTAATAAATTAAAATGACTTTAAATTGAAACATTCATAATGAAAAAACATTTCAATCTTTTGCGAAAAACACGAGTGGAATTCCGTTATCGAAAAAAAAAGCTACAGAAGCGAGTAAAAAAGATGTACGTCAAGTTGCATTGTCAAAACAAAGGGAACATACTCGTAGTTACCGAAAAATTCGAAAAAGAAAAACGTCTGCAAGAAGGGTTGTATAACGTGTCCACACAAGGACGTTCAAGTTCGTAACAGAGGCAAATCATTAAGCGTGAAATCAGCTCGTAATTATGACTGATTAATCAAATATGAATTCTATTATGTGCTAATGCAAATGAAAATCCAGTTTCTTTTTGTACAACGATAATGAAGCGAGTTATGACAACCGTACTTCAATCTATGAGTTTTAAAGTGGTACATGTCGCTGTCAAAACGAAAGCAAAAAAAATCACGTGTTACAATATCGAAATACACGTTGAAACGTGCCAGTAAAACTTACACACGAGTAAGTATCTTAAAGTTATACGCGGATTGTTAATTGTTACAGGACAACACGAGATATCTTAACGTGATTCGTCGTCATTGCGAATTAAACTTCCTAATTTTACGAACTAATGTAAAAATAATATTTATAAAAATTATACTTTCGTTTTTATTCCTTTTTTTTTCAAGTTGAATAATTGAATACAAACTAGAAGAAGCACACATTCCAAGTAGAAATATGCTCGTGAGAATTGCCGAAAAAATAATTAATTTTTCAAGATGTTAAATTACGAGCGTACAAAACTCGCGTTAAATTAATACGCCAGACGACAATTTGCAACATTTTTATTAAAAATTTATTTTTTGGATATTTACCATGAGACATATAAGAAAAAAAAGTTCCAAAGTTGAACTTACAAACTCGAGTAGTATTTTACAATATATTTCAAAATTTTACATGATTTTTCAAGGTATTTTCCCGAATTTCGTTCCAAAACGGAATACCGGAATTTAAACTACGTAAAATTTTGGATCTTAGTCAAATTACAAGTTAAATAATCGTGGCGTTTTTTTAAACCGTTGAAACAATGATTAAAAATAATGAACGAGTCTTGCTGTTTTCTTACAGCGATGATATCACGAAGTCTCTAAAAGAACGGAATCACTTTTATAAAAAATTTCATTTTAAGATGAATAATTTTTTTTGTGCTAAGTTCAGCCAATTTTACAAAAGTTTAATAACCTTTTGGAAATCTTGATTATGAAGTAGTTATTACAAAAAAGTACCAGCGATAAATGCGTTGAAAACAATTCAAAGTATTCATTCTGCAACATAAAGTATCAGCTTGCATACAAGTCCGCCACACAATGTGACATTTTCATGTCACTTCGCGATAATGATGTCCATCAGAAGACGTCATTTGTAACAATGCTATGTCACCATAACAATGACTTTTCATCATATCATGTCACTTGACATGATATCATGACATGATCACATGTCACTTCCGACCATGACTCGTCACAATGACAATGAATAGCCATCTATGAAATAGTATGGTGACATGAGAAAATTATACTTTTTGATAAACATGAGTATATGACGCGTAACACGTTTTGAAAGGAAAAGAACAATCACTTTACTATGACAACATTATGACATATCACGGCGATATGTCATTATTCAGGTCACCATGACATGTCATTTGACATATCACCAAGACATGATCATATGCGCATGATACATGACTACTCCAATGACATTCATCATGACAAGTCATCACATATCACATGTCATTCATAACCATACACGTCATCATGATAATGACTAGTTATGGTATAGTATATCACTCATGATCATGATAAGCCACCATAACAATGACGTGTCATCTCATCTATCTACGAGTTGTTATAACATGAAAATATCAAGAATCACTCATGATCATGACACGTTGCCATGACAACGGCTTGTGTCATCGTATATGTCACTCATGACTATGATATATCATATCACCATAACAATGACCTTGAACTTATGACGTGTTATCATGACATGATGATGTTACGGTCATCACTCATGCGCATGATACGTTGCCATGACAACTTCTTGTGTCATGGTACATGTTACTCATAATCATGATGTCACTATAAAAATGACCTTTCATCTATGAAATGACTTATCATGACACGAAAATACCTATTAAGATTATCACTCATGAACATGGCACGTCGAATTGCCATGACAACGGTTGCCATGACAACCGCATGACACTTTTTATGACGTTTTTCGATTTTGTATGCTATATCCAAGTCAAAAGATAATGACCTTTTCTCTATGAAATGACTTTTATCATGACACGAAAATACCTATTAAGAATATCACTTCTGAACATGACACTTTGAATGGCTATGACAACGATCACCATGATAACCACATGACACCTTTTATGAAGTTTTTCGATTTTATATGCCATATCTAAGTCAAAAGATGAAACAGATTTCAAATGCTTCGAGGATACCCAAAGGTATCATAATTTCAGTCGGTTAATTCAATATTAACAATAAAATATGAAACTAGAAAGTTAAAAAACATTTTGTAATGAAAAAAAAAACAAAATTGAAAATGAAACTTTCAACTTGATGAACCTGGCAACACTGCTTTTAAAATATAACCCAACACCACAAAGCTTTTCAGCATTTTCGTCACCGTTTAATTAAAGGAACAATACATCACATAATGGAAAAACAAATCACCGTCGTATGTCTACAATCGAGTGTAAATTTCCAACCAACCGGTAATTCCCAACAAAAAGCAATTACTACCAATCTTCTACTGTTTACACGAAACAATCATAGGCGTTGAAAAAGCTCCAGACAGTTGCGTAACAGTATTAATACAAAATAAAATACTGGTTATTCCATTTACAGTAGAAAACTTCCGCGTCGGCTGTCTGATAGGAAAATAATATACAAGAGTACTCGACAGAAATTCAACTGGTTCGTTCAATGTCACGTATTAAAATAAATGTAACAAATAATAATAATAAAACGCACGTGCGGCAAAGGTGTTACACTGGACGACGTATACGACGACGATAAACGCAGCAACCATGGAAACCTGTGGCTTTCGTGCTTTCAAATGTGACCACTCCGAAAGCAAATTACGGACATTCTTTTAAAATACTACCATCGTATATCCCACAGGAGCATCGCTCGCTTTCTCGCGACCTCACCGAACGACCACTATCTCGATGAAATTTTCCTATGAAAAATTTCCCGTTTACCATTTCCCATTTTTATACGTCTCTCGGGAAATTATTTCTTTTTTCTAAAATTCGATAATTTTTTCACTGCGAACAATACAATCAACGTTTAATTCTTTTTCTTCGCATTATACCTTTGATTTCTTTTAACGACGTGAGAATTCTCCGACATCGGATTTTAATTGCCTTTCAAGTTCACGACACTTTTTCTCCCCTGTTCCGGCGCGTATTTCTACGAATAATAAAAAAACAAAAGACGAAAACCGTGACTTTTTTCAGCGTGTAAAATTTCAACGAAACTTTCATTACCGCTGCACGAAAGCGCCGAGAATAAGTCGAAGGTCGACATATCGGTGATTTTTTACATCCGCAGGAAAAGCTTCGATTGTACGATTGTTGACACCGACACTCACCCCGCTTCCCCTTCAATCGAAAATTAAACCGTCGTTTAAAACTATCAATATTAAACTGGTTGTAATTATTTTGATAAGATTTATTTCGAAAATTTCCCATTACGTTTGAGACGGCAAATGTTCACCTTTGAAAAGTTATTTCACTTGCACAATGTAATGTAAATGGTTTTGTTTTAGAAAAGCACACATTGTTTGGTAATAAATTTCGTAATTAATGTAATAAATCAAGATCGTAATTGTTGATTCTGCCTCGTGAAAAAAAATTATCAATTCGAAAATACATATTTTGTTCGTCATGTATATGGCGTGATTTTTTGAGTGAAATTTCGCCGAAATTTCGTTATGTTGCGCGGTTTTCGACGTGCTTAGTTGACATTTACGTATAAGAATACTCCAAGAATTAATTTATCATTGCTTTGTCGCGTACGGCAAAAATAAATTAAAATCGTGATATCGCAACGATCTCGATGAAATGTTGTCTCGAAAGATTTCAATACGGCGAACGTTCCATCGTCAGAGCAAGAGCTTCCATTTTTATGGCGGTCTAATTCTCCTAGGATGAATTTTAAATGGATAAAAAAACTGAATCGTCGTTATTCCACTTATTCTCCAGATATATTTTTGAATTTATAATTTTTAGAAATAGTAATAAATTCCTTTAATACAGAGTAAGGATGTTTTCACAGAGACCCCTCCCCCTCCTACTTCAAACAAGTGAAATTTTTTTTAACTCCCAGGTATATTACAATTTTTATTTATTCTTACCATTTTTGTCCAATTCATCTGTATGAAGTAGCCAGAGAGACATGACTAGGGGGATGAAGGGAGTTCCCCCCAACAAATTGGAAAATTATTACGAGTCAGTAAATTGAAGCTTTGTAAATTTGATGATTGGCAAATAGAATAAAAAATTGAACATTTGCAAATTTCAGAGTAAAAACAAATTTTCACTCTTGCTTGCTTTCAAACGTTTTTTTTTGTTGTTATTTTAGATGAAAATTAAAATTAAACAATTTTTCAAACAGTTATAAACAAATAGAAAAAGCATTGAAATTTTTAATTTATTTGAAAATTACTCGGTAATTTTATGGAAAAAAATTTTCACTTTCCAAAATTTCCTCCCCTCGAAAATTTCCTTGGTTACTTCACTGAAAACAGCATAAAGAATACTTCAGGCATAACTTAAGCACAACTTTCACCTTCAAATGGATAGAAAAAATACAACTGTACATTTCTGTAAAATTAAAACCAAGTTATGGCAGCCCCAGAAAGCACAATTTTGGTTTTTATCATTCCCCCCCCCCTCCCCGAGGGGCAAAATGATTAAAAGTCGATGTGGGTATTAAGGGTACCATATAATAAAAAATGTTTTTATTGCAATTTAGTTGTTTAAAAAACGCAGGGAAGGGGGGGGCTCAAAAATGTCAAAAATTTGGTTTTTGGGGCATAACTCTGCCTCAATACGGTTGAAACAATTCAAATTTTGGATTTGGGGTTTAAATATGATTTAAAAAAAATATATTTCACCAAAATTTTTCTATCTCAATTTTAGCATCTCACCTCTCCCCACCTTCTACGCAAATTTAGCGCCATGTAAACTAAAATTCGTCCTTTTCTGTAATTTTAGGAACATCTTCTGTACATCACGTGCTTTCATGGGCAGAATAAAATACACGATGCTTTTTCGCGACACTTTCCTCGTGCTTTTTCGGTTTTGGTGCCAAAGTAAAGACATGAAAATGTCAAAATGTTTTATTCAATTGCATCTAAAATATTTATGCACTTAGGCGATTCGAGTCAAAAAAGCGGAGGCGTTTGGGGCTACTTGAAGGTGATCGTCGTTATAACGCAGCAGATGTGCGGGCGAGTGAAAAAAAATGAAAGTAATAAAAATTATCTATTACCAGGCTGTAAAAAATACCAATACCACGCATGGCAATGGTATGGAAAAAATTTCAATGATCGATACATGCAGATGCAGCAGATGGGAGAAATATCAAGCAAAATTCTTAATACTTAGCACAGTGTTTAACATACACGTAGATACGTCTAATTACTTTTCAATTTTTTACCGCATAGGTTTGATAAAATATTACATAAGTTTTCCACAGTATGAACAAAACCTCTTGAAAGTTTCCACAACCGAAGCTCGTCAATTTTACATACCAGGATAACAAACATACCCCATATATAACATGTTTAAATGAAGTTTTATTTTTAAGCGCGGAATGTAATAAATCACCGGCGCTACATATTCAAAGCAATTTTCTACTGTCGGTTTCTTTATCATTGTTTCATACAGCATGTGAAAATACTACGCGAAAAGACGTGAAAAAAATCAAACCAGACGGAAAAAAATTCCACTTTTTCATTTCTTTGTTAACATATCCGATTCTGGTGGCCGTTTTCAATAAGTATTCCTATTTAATTACGTTTCACGTTGAAGATTATAAAACGCTCGTATAATTTTCCAATTTTTTAACTACGCGTAAAAACACGCTGAAAAAAAATCCTATGCAAATAAACATATTTTCCAACATCTTGAAAGCCGAAAGCGAAACATGCATAAGCTGCTGGTCAAAGGCACAGGAAACTCGTGCCATTTTAATGATATTCGTATTCGAAAAAAAAAAACGCACGAAAACAAAACGAAAAAAATACACGACAGAATTTTCAAACGCAACGTACATTTTTCAAAACATTTTTCGAATAATTTGACAAAAAAATTTGTCGAAAAATACAACTTCGATGAAGAACTTCGAGAACGTGTAAGGGCCAAAAATACCGCCTATTGAAATTTCTTGTTCGATAAATTTAACAGATATTTAAAAAATTCATTTGCATAGTTCATACATTTGTTTCGCGTTGGTGGATGCTTTAATGGAATTCTGTAATCTCTGTCTTGCAAATTAAACCGTGAACAGCTTAAGTTGAATTTAGACGATTATGCTATTCTGAATTTATGCAGGAACCGTCTCGATTAGGAATTTAATTACCTTTTTCGATAAATTTTTCACATCAGTTTGGGTATTCGATAAAAAGTGGGCTGAAATTTTGACGTAATAGGACGTGCGTTACGCACCACTGAAAATTTAGAGAAGATGATATAATATTCGAAGGAATAAATAAATACGAGTTAATTACCTACGTAAAATATCCGATGAAAAAATTCATCTAGGTTTGATAAAAACCTATGATTTATATCATAAGTTGGGGTTACTTTGAAACCACGGCGTGACTTTGAAACTTTCCACTTCTCATTACATTGCAACGACACTGGATATCGATAAAAATTTGGAAACCGTTGAATATCGCATAAAATATATTTTTCCAAAGTGTTGAATTATTGTTAAATTTTTTCGAAAAAAAAGTACCCGAATTACGCTCGACGGTTTCAAAGCGCAGATACTTTATATGAGGAAAGCAACACGACAGATCAATTTTGACATCCTTTGGGATGAAATACGAGCATAACCAAACTCGGTTATGTACAAAAGTGCACCGGTATAGCTATAAAATTCATTTTCTTATTTGGAGTAACTTCGAAACCACTCACCTGTGTAAACATTACCTACGAAATTACTCTTTTTTTTACGCAACATGCTACCACAAGTTGGTAGGATTTTTACCTACTTAATACGTCGACAATGATTACTACGATTTTTGTCTTTTTTCGTTCAAGTCGTATTTTTTGATATTTTTGTCAAGAGTGTTGTTTTATGTCTTTGATAGTTTCGGATCAAAATAGCTAAAATTTCTTATTGCACCTATTTGTTGAAAGTTATTAAAAAAAATTGATTTCAAAGTCACCCCAAAATATCATTTAATTTTGGAAAGTATTTACATAGCTGCAGTGACTTATCAAAAATACATAAGTAACTTTCTTTATTGCATTATACAGTGTGTCCTCGGTACAGGTTAGCGCCCCTTCACTAGCGACGTATTCAACTCGTGCTAGGTTCATATATGCGTAGTTGCCGATCTTGTAAATTGAAGGGACAGTTGGATTTTTGACGATGCCTGACTGAACAATCGTGATAGATAGAAAGTTGCATTTTGCGCCGTTGAAAAGTTGATTTTATATAGAATTTTCTAGTGCGGTTGATCATTGTATTAAGTGATCAAGGAAGCTTACATCGTATAAAATATCTGAAAAAACATGTTAAAAATTCAATTTTTTTTACATTTTTGAAGAAATCTCAGATCCTTTATAGTTTTTGTTGAGCTCTACCAGATGGCGCTATTAATTTTCCGAAATTATTTTACCGTTTTCGAAATTCTTTAAAATATACTTGAAATATTTCAAGGTCACTTCAAATCATTCAACTCGACGTGAGCATCAATCTGATTAACATATCAAATTTTCTTTCGCATATTACAACAAATGATATCGTGACGAAAAATATTTTTCTCAGAATACCACGAGACGTCCTATTTCGAAAAATATTAACAAGTTTCAATACAGACATTACGTAGTCTAGACCACCCTAACTGGACCACCTAATTTCGTATTTTTTTCAACTTGTAAGTACGTTGTACCCAACTTCACAATCAGTCAGACCAGAAATACGCAAACTAGTGAAATTTTAGGAAAATTCTCGTCAAGTTGTAAAGTACGTATGTAATACTCATTAACATAAATGAGGCCAGTTGGTGTACCTAACCTACCTATAAGACTTTACCTATACCAACATTTAAAACGTAAGATAATTTTTTTACCTCACGCTGCGCAAATTTTGTGTATTTGCTCGTTAATAAACTGTAATAAAATTATTTTGGATAATTAATACGTGTCTTGGAATTAAAAGGGGAAATTTTACATTTGTTACTAATTATAATCCATGTTTTGATTTTTTTATCAAAGCTTCATGGAAACACGACTTTATGGTAAACTTTTCTCTAAACCTTCAAAATACGTCATGAAAAATTATTAAAATCGAATTCAAAGTAATTTTCAACGATGAAAAAAATCAAAAACGAAAACACGAATTATTTCGACAACTAGTAAATTATTATTTTTCGTAAAATCATACTTTTCTTCTCAAAAACACCTCGATCAAGTTCATCACAATCTTCGATATTTTTTCTTTAAAAATCAAAAATATAAAACGACGCCAAATACTGGAAATTCGTCATCGACGGATCGTTTATTTCATCGCATATAAAATTTTAAGCTTTAAATTTAATCCTACTGTAATATTTCTTATAAAGATGCCATTTCATCGGTGATGTGGAAATTTGATGGAATACGCCGAAATTAGAAATTTTCAACGAACAGAGAATTTTTTCAATACGATGAAATGGACGAACAAATACATACCTTAGAAAAGAATTCTTTGTATTCGGCCTTTAAAATTAAATTTCAACGGGATTAAACGCAAAAAATACGTAATTCATAATTCTACGGCCATTGATCCAGAAAAACATCCGTTGAGCTATAAAATTGTGAAAAATTTGAAAGTTATCAAACTTTCGAAACGCCAATCAGGCCGCGAAAATTTCGTTCGAAATTACAAAAAAAACATTGACGGATTGGAAAATAATCTTATCGTACGTATATGGAATGATTTAAAATTTCATTAATGGGTTTTAAAAAAATTGGCAAATTATTCACGGTCTACTTATCCATACATTCCAGTTTTCAGGCACGTGCCAATGAATAGTTCGTTAATCGAAATTATTCGGCGCCAAATAAAATAAAGTCGAGTTTATTTTAAAATTTCAATTATTTTCAGCAACAACAAAGATACTTCGTAACGTTTACGTAATAATTTTTACATTAACGAGTTGTAATTCGTAAGTTAACACATTGCCTTGATCTTGAATCGCTAAAACGGACTAGCGGTGAATGTTATATTGGAAGTACGAGGAAATTAAAATTTTAACGCAACCGACAGTGTTAGATGATTTATTAATTGGCGGTTGACTTAGGAAATGTTGAGTTTTTTTTAATCCGTACGTGTTTCAGTCGAGCAGATTTTCTTTTAAGTTCAATTTTAAACGTCAAAAAGGCAAATACAATGTACTTACTTTGAAGATATAAAGCAAACACTTCTTTCCTTTGAATGAAAGATAAAACAGGTGACGAATTTCGTGCCATTGAACTTTCGCTCGTCTGAAAAAAGAAAACGATGAATTTTAAAACTATTTCATTGAAATACCATTTGAATGAATATTTCAATGAACGTCGGGCTTACATCATTGAATTATATTTGAATAAAAAAATCAAGGTTTTTTCCACAATTGAAATATTTTTGGAAGCCGCAAAGATATAAAAAAAAATAATCCGAAAATCGATAACTTTATTCTGAACATAGTAAAAAATTCTAAATCGTGGGTCCAATTTATTAAAAGGAGCAAAAATGAAAATATACCGTCATGATATAAAACTTGAATACAAATATTTTTTTCCATTTTACTAGCTTTTTAGAGGTCGTAAAATTTCCAATGAGACTACGTAAAAATATATTCGCGAAACAATACAAAGCTCAATTAATGAACGAGAGACGACGTTGACTCATTTGATCATATATCAGAATAAGCCCTTGTTTGGATTTCGATGTGGATAGGACTTGAGAGGTTTCCATTTAAACCTCCGTAAGCAAAAATAGATAACAAAGGACGTTCTTTCGATAATAAAGAACGAGAAGAAGTCTATTTATATAAACTTATTTTATATTCTCTGGTTGATAATTACCAACCTACTGAACGGTGTATTGAAAAACCTGAGTAAATTAAAATTTACTGTTTGTCGAAGGCAGTAGTTGTGAGGGGTAAGTTGTATACAAAAACCGCCATAATGGGAAAACTTGGAAGTTTCCATGAAATAAAAACCTACATACAGTATTTTGATGAGAGAAGTGAAACGAAATATAACAAAAATTCAAAGCGATAGATGAAAGTTAAATTCGTATCAGCGAAAAAAGTAAAACCTGGTGTAAACGACTTATAAACATAGAAATTACTGGGTAGTCTAGCTGAAGCAATTTACTCGTACATATGCGGACGATGATTTCGTCAAAGAAGAATGGGGAATACCTAATTACCTGTATCACAACTATTTTCGTATTGACGTATACTACTCTTATTATCATAAGGCAACGATCAAGCTCAAGGATTTTTCGTATAAACCGTTTACTTTTTCAACTGGTGATTCATTTTGTAATCGCAAGTGCCTTTCACATGTAATATTTTATTCATAAATTTTTTCGTAAAATGTAGTTATTAAGTAATTAGGTAGTAGTCTAGGTAGTAAGTCTGGATACAAGTTACTACTATTTTTCCTTTTTTTTTTTTTCATTTTAAAACGAGCGTTTTAAAAGTGATTCAGAAAAGGGTTTCCATTTGTTACTAGGGCAACAATTCGAAATTTTCCATTATATGTATGTTTAAGCGTATAGGAGTCTAGTAGATATGAATGGAATCTTTGACATGGAAATTTTTTTGGAAAAGTAACTAAATTATACAGGAAACTTTGCTGTAGACGAATAATAGCGTATTCATTTCGATTTGAATCTCGACTTCACAAAAAGTCAAGTATCATTTTTACATATTATGATACATTACCTTCAGAAACTAGAGTGTGTTCAGTTAATTATGATACACACATTGTAAATAAGTAGGTAGAGTACCTACTAGGTGCTCACGCATTATGGGTAGGTACGTATTAGATAGGTACTAGTAAAAAACCCCAGAAAAAAAGTTGAACTTGAAAATTTGTGTTCAGTTAATTATGATACACACATTGTAAATAGGTAGATAGAGTACCTACTCA
The DNA here is from genome assembly GCA_003261595.1 of Maconellicoccus hirsutus. Lineage (NCBI taxonomy): Eukaryota > Metazoa > Arthropoda > Insecta > Hemiptera > Pseudococcidae > Maconellicoccus > Maconellicoccus hirsutus. The sequence continues at coordinate 70,341 of QBDW01009060.1, read as the reverse complement.
TAGGTGCTCACGCATTATGGGTAGGTAGGTACGTATTGGATAGGTACTAGTAAAAAACCACAGAAAAAAAGTTGAACTTGAAAATTTGTGTTCAGTTAATTATGATACACACGTTGTAAATAGGTAGGTAGAGTACCTACTCATAGGTGCTCACGCATTATGGGTAGGTAGGTACGTATTGGATAGGTACTAGTAAAAAACCACAGAAAAAAAGTTGAACTTGAAAATTTGTGTTCAGTTAATTATGATACAAACATTGCAAATAGGTAGGTAGAGTACCTACTCATAGGTGCTCACGCGTTACAGGTAGGTAGGTACATACGTATTAGATAGGTACTAGTAAAAAACCACAGAAAAAAAGTTGAACTTGAAAATTTAGTAAAACGTTCAATCTACAAACTTTCAAGGGTTAAATTTTTCAAAATTTACTTTTGAAATCTAATTTCCTATTTTTTGCTCGTAAACTTTTTTTTTGAATCGGTTTTTAATAAACATGTGCATGAAGTTTGCAGTCAATTCTATAGCCCGTGTTAGTATAAATCCAAAGCTTGAGAAAGGTTTTTGACTCGTGAAAAAAAAACTTTAATCAATCGTTCCTTTTGTACAAGTAACATTTTACAGATGTTGAACCAATCGACGAAACATCGAAACACAGTTTAGCTAGATGAAATTGCAGCTTTGTAAATTTACATTCAGTTTTATTCTGTATGAAATCTAAACAATAGCGATATGTAACATTAACATACGTTATTGAAAACTATTTTTCCAAACTGCGTAAAAAGCAGATCATCGTAATAAAAATTAATCGTAGTCATCTTCCAATAGGCTCGCGATTGTTATAAATTTATAAGTAGTGTAGTGATATTGATGAGAGATTCCTAAAAACACGATGAGACGTAATATTTTTGGACTTTCAATAACTTTTATCGCGTTGATTTATTTATGGATTGAAGCGGTATGTAGCTCACTGTTATATAGTTTTACTTAAATAAATAATCGAATAATATAGTACGCAAGTCTCTCAAGTATTCCTCCTTATGAAATTATCATGTCAAGACCAAACGTTTGTATGAATTCAAGATGATCGCATTTGATCACATAATATATTTTAAAAAGATATCAACGGTTGATTATACCTTAAATTATGGACATCCATTACGAAGCTCGAAGTTGTTTGAAAACACTGATAAAAACTGCATCATTGAAAATCTTACGTTACACTAGGAATAACTGATCGAATCACATGGGTATTCGCATTGTATTGAAATGTAATTTTAGTAATAATTAATTCACCAGTAAATAATAAAATAATAATAATTTATCACAGTGATGCATCCACGATTATCCACATTTTCATTATTATTATCACGAAAACTTATGAAAAATTGAAAATCGAGAAGAGATAAAAAGATAAAGCGTGACGTCAAAAATAACTGATATTAAGAATAGGTATTCTTGTTTATTTTAATTTGCAATTGGTTGCGGATTGCACTGTAATACCTACTTAAGTACTTACATGTAACACCACAAATTGAAAAAATTTATATATATTTTTAATAATTATTTAATAGCCTCACAATATGTTATTAATAAGTAATCAGTGAATTTATAAATTTCACAGGTAATCATGCTATACATGGTATCTGAATTTCTGATGAGAGCCTACGTATTTGGTGAGAATAATAGTAAAAAAATAGTTTTTTAATAATTCAAGTATAATTTTTATTATCCGTTCAACTTATGAATTTCTGATAAAACATCTTCACTTCATATGAAAAATAACATTCCTTTTTGATTTACAGGAACATTTGTTTATCTAGCTATACTGATGTTCTTCACTGTTCTAACCATTACCACATTTTCGGCAATATTTGGTATAAATTTCGTAAGTCAAAAGTTCATGTTGAAAATTAAATTAATAAATTTTAGTCATATCAAATGTCAACATGTGTAGTTTACTTGTGTGCATATGCTTGTTCAAGTTGATCGCGCGTATAAGATGTTGCTTATATCATTAATTTCAGGCATAAAAAAGAAATAAATTTCTGTCCGATAAAACAGTAAAAAATGAAGTTTTTGATTACAGAAAAAACCAGCACTTTTGATTCCGCACATTGTGAGTCAAATAATAGGAATTATTTTCACCTCAATAATACTGATCGCTGTTCCAATAAGTTGTACTTTTGCATTCGATTGGCTCAATCAGGCATTGCAAAAATATTTGGATTCATTAATAATCGAATTTATTGGTACCGCGAGTATATCTTATCTGAAACTTACAGTATTGATACCTATGATATACACATACGGTAAACATTTTTTTCAACTATATGAATTTAAAAGTTCCCTTTCAGTTATACAAGATGAATATTTCAGTCATGCAATGGCTTTGTTTCATTTTATCTCGTAACTGTTACCGATTATTGGTGGAGAAAAATACTCAGATGAAGGCTTTTTCGTCAGCTGTTCGTCCACCTCCGTTGTTCATGATACAGCCACAACCAGTTTACTACGGTATTCCGCCGATGTCTTTTCAAATGGTCGTTTGAGCTTTTTTAAAATTTATAACCGAAGTTTTTTATTTTTCGAAGTTATTTTGTTTATAGGATTTAGTTGTTTACTTTCTTCATGTTTTTGTTTTTATTTTGTTATGATCTTATAGAAGTTATTTTTTTTGTTGAATTTTAAATATTGATACATACTGATTTACATTAATAAATCGAGTAGTATCTGTAAATCTGTATAATTTGCTGCAAATAGGTATTTTTAATTAATATCGAATAAGATGTATTATAATAACAATAAATACTTAAAAAAACTTAATGAAATTGACTTCATCTATATGTAAAAACGAATTTCAAGCAGCTACGGTATTTTTTGATAAGCAAGTACCAGTATTAACTGTTGTTGGGTATGAAACAAAACTACCCTTTTTCCGCAAAAGTTACGCTTTTTGTGGAGTTGTCGTCTGGTGTTTGGAAGGTTATTTCGAGAAGGTGATTATTTTTCCAAAATTATTGAAACACAAAATAAAAGATTAGAGAGATTTAAAAAATTATCAAAGATTAAAGTAATGCAAATAATCTTACAGATGATACGGAGGCAGTTGTAGTTGCTATGGGTTCCGATTGAGCTTCATTTTGAAGTTCTACGTAATAACTGTAAAGCACTAGAGTAAAATACCCATCCACAACTACAAAATTAAAAAAAAATAAATAAACTAAAACGATTCGTTTAAGTGTTTTTAAAATCTGATATAGAAAGATGTATTTTTAGTTACGTAAGAATTATTTATACTTATGTGTGAAAACAAATCAAAATTAAGAATAAAATATTTTTCCAGAAGCGTTTGAACTGAAAAATTTCGATTCAAAATTCTAGCAAAAATTTTTCAAGAAAACTTGACATACTTACCCCATATTACAAAAAAGCTCAATGAAAGCACATTATCCCATATACTATGATGTATTAGTAACGTTTTCCTTTCACTTCCAGAAATAATTTTCAATATAATTGATCTTATAACGAAAAATTTCACAGTGAGAACAGCCGCACCAAGTACACACATTCTATATAACACATAAACTTTTAACTGTTCCGGCTTCTTCTAAAATATTGAAATAGATGCATTAGATATTGTTTGAAAATATTAAGCGAGTACTTACTTCTAGAAAATTTCACTCCAAATCACCTACTCTGATAATAGTTTGAAGTCCCATTACGCTCAAAACCATGAAAACAATGACCATGAATATCATCGCATCATTTTCTAGAGGGGAATAAAAAAAACACAATATTGAACTTGGTAGCAAGAATGACGATAATTGTTGAAACCCCCTTTGTGGATAAATAATTTACATAATTATTCTCGTATATACTTAATTATCTACATTTATTATAAAATATTAAACTTACTTCTAATTGTTGCCCAAATTAGGGTACTAATTTCAAGCATCTGGAATATTAAAAAAAAATCAGGAAATTTTCACTTCAATACAAATACTTACATTTTATGGAGTAAATATTCACCAAATGAAACATGATTATCATAATACAACCTTCTTTTAGTGCGAAGGCGCAACAGCAGTACCGGACAGTATACATTTGGAATGATGAATTGAATAAAATAATTATTATTATTGAATTAAAAAGATAAACGTATTCACCAACATATTATGTGAAACAAAGGTAGTATTTATACATAGGTTTTGATAATTTTTGGAAATTAGCCAAATTTTAGACAAATTGAGAAATTTCATGTTTCATGAGACTTGTTTGGGAACTTTTTGAAACCATGAACCAACTATTTTTCATCGACAAGAAATGGGCGCAGACGACAAAAGAAGTTCATCTGATTTTCTTTTTTTTTTACATACTGTACGTAGGATGTAATCTATGTATTTCACTTCAAACTATAATAAATGTACTTTACCTAAGTAATACATTTTTCAACTCCTCTATTTCAACATCAAGTAAATAATTCATTTATACCATATCATTTCAATAAAAACCATATACTTAATAACGATTTTATAATTATTAACTATTACACCTTCTTATTTACGACCGTGTGATTTTGGTGACTTCTTAGAAGATCCAAATTTCGTAACATCATTTATTAATATGTAATAACTGTAAATAACTCCAAGGAAATATACGAGCAAAACTGTAAACATAAACAGAAAATTTGATTATTAAAATTTTAATGAATATTTTTGAAAAATTCGTAAAATATTCTATTATGAAAATATCGAATATCGAAGAAAAGTAAAAACAAATATGTACTCATCTGATCAATTCATTATTTACACTTACCTATTAGTACAAATGTCATCATACACATGAATAAAATAACGTATTGAGTAGAAGGCAGATGGTTTCTAAAACTAGTATCGGTAGTAGTAGAAAACTTTTCAGTCGTTTTTGATTTATCTACATCGGGTCTCACTGTTTTAATAGCTTTTTCACTAGTGTCTTCAGTCCTAACACCAATCAAGTCTTCAAAATAATAATGGAACATTTTCTCGATGAATTTCGGAGCAAAATATAACGCCATTAGTGCGACTATCAATAGAAATGCGATCACCCCGATCACGAATAATTCAACTATGATGTAAAACAAAAGACCGGCTGGTTTTTTCTAAATAAAAAAAATTAAATAATTTAAAATAATTAAATACTTATCCAGATATGTCAACGTACTGCTATCGTTCCATAGAGCGCCGAAAATATAGAAATAAGAAGAAACACACTAAGACAGCAGAAGAATACTTTACCTGAAATTGAATTGAAAACTTATGCAGACTCATTATATTTATTACAAACAAAAAAGCACCTGATATCAGTATACAATTACAAATTACGTAGTAAAAGAAAAGATGAACCAAGTATCATGGAAATTTTTGAATAAAATACCAGCTAAAATAAATGTTATTAAAGCATAGGTGTAATGGTGTATGCAACTTTGCACAAAGTATCTACTAACTTACCCTTTAGAATGAAGATAATTATCAGAGACATCAGCAGAACCTAAAAAAGGTGAATAATTATTTAATAGCACGTATTTTATAATTGATGCTGGTAACCAAGATAAATAAGTATGCATGAATCGATCGTCTGTGTATAAAATATATGTAGTAGGTATTGTACTAATGCAAACATTTATACGGCAGTAAAAGAACTAAGTAGGAAAATTTTATCAAAATATTATGAAATTGAGTATAGAAACAAGCTGAAATCTTACCACTTTCAAACTTAGTATTATAATACTTCCTGTTCTCAGGGAACATCCACAGCAACAAGAATCAACCGTGATTGCCATGTTTTAAATATTTTTAAAATTGACTTTCAATGATATAATAAAGGAAGAAATATTTAAATTACAAATTTGTGAATTTGAAATAGGTACAAAAATACATAAACGATCTTACTAAAAATTGACTGCATCAACCTGAAATACGAATAATCGCTAAGAAGACCCAGTCAAAGATAAAACTTTTGATTTTGTGTTTTAGTAATGTTCCCTTGATAACAATTTATTTGATAACGAAACATATTTTGTTTCAACAAAGCCATTTATTCTTTAAATTTTTGTACGATATTTTATTTTGAAGCTTGACAGCATCTTGAAAGGTAAATAAGACAAGTATAATAGTATTGGCTCGTATTTGGTTCAGGTCCTTCAGGAATTCTAATTTGATGAAAGTTTATAAAAAAAATTAGTTCCTTGATGTCAACAGGTAGATAGACAGTAGACACCGACTAGATATAATTTGAGAATTAACACATAAAAGTTGAACAAAGAAAAAACGATCATTTATTTGAATAAACATGATAATTATCTGAGGATTGTTACTATAAAAGTTGAAAAATCAAGCAATACGATAATCATGTTACAATAATTTACTAAATACTTATACTGATTTCTATCTTTTTCTAAAAATATCTCATTATTTATTATGTATTAACGACGACGTTTTAATATTCTGGGGTAGATCTCACTTCTTGGTTCAATTTTTCCCAATAACTGTAAACGACTATCCAAAAATAGATACTTAACACTGCAAATAAAAATACATTAGGTAGGTATCATTATGAAAGTTTTCTCTTCAAATAAAATCTAACTCTTTGTGCATATATGAATAAATGAGACATAATGAACCAGGGCCGGTTTTAAGGGGGGGGGTTTTGGGTGTTAAACCCCCCCAAGGGGTCAAGCTTCACTCACAATTTTTACCTATTTTAAAACACAACATCACTTTTAGTTATCTCTTCTTAAAAAAAAAAAATTACTCATTATTTATGGAACCTAAACCCCCCCCAACGAACAATCCTAAAACCGGCCCTGTAATGAACATTGAACATCATGAACATGCTACTCATTAGAGACTCAATAACCGTTGCTCATGATTTCACGTTTCAGATACAGTAAAAATAAATAATATGATATAAACAGTAGGTAAGGCACTTATTATTCACAATTCTTTAAAACAAAAAGTAATTGGTAGGTAGAGGTACGTACATTCAGAAAAGAGATTACAGGCCCACATGATTTTAAGCTGTGTGGTAGGATCGAGTTCAACTTTATCTTCTGGTTTTAGATCCTTATTTTGTGAAGGAACTTCATTTTTTTTATTCGAGTTACTATCCTTATACTGGAAAGGAACTTGACTTTTATTTGCTGAATTACTCATATTTTTGAAACGAAAATTATCTTTATCTTTATCTGTAATATTTGTACGTTGCGATTTACTGGCATCCTTTTTTTCTGTATCACTATTGATACTTTGAAATTCGATAACCAAGAAAACTCCGCTCACGATTATTGATATCAGCATTACACATAGAAAAGGTTGAAGAAGCCCTGGATTTTTCTAAACAATTTAAGTACGAGGATATTGATTAATATACTTAAATATTAAAAAAAAAAAATGAATGTGGCAAGTTCAACATCAACTTACAGTATTTACTCCATAAAGCGCCGTCCATGAACATATAACTACAATACCAGATATTATTAATATGAACAGAGGTCCTATAAAATGAAATTAAAATTAGATTTGAAAAACATATAAGAATTGGAAATTTTTTTACGTAGGTAACTTTTTGTTCAAATACGTGAAAAAAAATTGACGTAATTATTTGTTCAAACCGTTAAACCGATTGATGCATAACTACTCAGAAATAAAAAAGTTGGCGTTTAATCTTCTGCAAACTTACCGCGAGAAAATAATGTAAGACCGAACAAAAACGAAGCACTAAACTAGAAAAACAAATTTAAAACGTAAATGAAATTTTATTGGGTTCACTTTAGAAGAACCTATGAATAGTTTTCTTTAGAAAAATTCTGGTAGGATTGAATAATATTCAAGATGGAAAGTTACCGAATATAGATACAGCACAATAAGTGTACCCGTTCTCAATGAACATCCGCAACAACAAGAATTAACCGTAAAAAACATAATTTATATTTTTCCTAAAATAATTTTCACGATGCAAAGTAAAAAAAAAACAAAAAATATAGATAATTTGGTGAACAAGAAGCGAACTATATTGGTGAAATTTTCAGTTTATCTCCATTGTACGTTATCTATAATTTCAGTTCACATCCCGGACGCGATATTATTTTTTGTAAACAAAGCCATATGTAAGTACTCATGCTTGATGAAAAAGTATTGGAAAAACCATTGAAAACCTGAAGCAACATATTTCAGTAATTTTTTCAACGTTGAAATTTTCCATATTTTCATTTCATGTTGTTGAGTCTTGAGTGTATGCTATAAAGGTGCCTAACTGCCCAAATACTTGAAAATGAAGTTGACTTTTCTCCGAAATCTCAGTTATAATTCAAAATATTTCTCTTTAAAAATTAGCTACCATGCAACATCCCGTGAACTTTTCTTTGGAAAAACTCGTATTATGTATCGTATTTTGTCGAACTAATGAAAAAATGAAAATTTCCTCGTACGTAGGAAGTTGTCAATTATGTGAAACCTATCGATTTAATTACGATTTCAACGAAGATCTTAGTACTAAATAGCGTAATTAGTAGTTACTTTTGCAGGTAACTGATGAGTAAAATTAAAGTAAGTATAAGCTATCTATCGATGAAGAACTGAATTAAAAGCGAAAATCGCTTTTAGTTGAGAAAACGTTTACTGCCATCTAATGAAAGTGTTGATCGAACTACAACATTGTTTCACATGCTTTGCCTTAGTGGAGCGACACTAGGATAGGAACCAAAATTTATTTTTTAGCAAAAAATGAAACTCGTACACAAGAGACGTGCTTGAACTTATTAAGTAGATACTAGATATGCATGTAATAAGTACCTCTACCAAAACCCTCCACCCAGTACCTACTCATATTAAGTTATCTATGTACCATTACCAAACAAATATCAAACTACATTTTCGATTAATTTTAGTAATTAAAAAAAATAAATATTGATGTAACGTATGCAATTTATTTTTAAAGTACATTTATAAGAACTTACACGAAAATAATCACAATTTAAGTAGATCTAGGTACTAAAATCACAAAATAAGTTATTTTATTTCATTTTTGAACGAGGCAAAAACAAGTTCAACAATAAAATAAAATAAAAATAAAAACAACACAAAATTTAATCATACATCAATATCAAAAAAGAAAACTACCAAATAAGAAATAAAAGCGACTAATTCAAAAATCACAACAGTGAAATTGTTATCTACATAATATACACACTTACAAAGTACGTAATTTAATTAAACTAGTCCATTATACAATGAATCCAATTTCTCGAAGATCCCAGTTCTCATGAAAAAAAAAACACAAACAACACAAACATTTCAGGAACATGTACAACGATAAATAATTTAAAGCGAAGGAAATGCTTAGGCTAGAACAATTTTCAAACATTTTCGTACAAATATAATACAAAAACACTTCTTAAAAAATCCTTAAAAAATTGCATTCTTTATCTCTACACAGTTTACACAAAGAATTACACTATAAGTGATGACTTTCATAAATGCCTGTATTAAAATCATGTCCTGGTATCCTGTCAATGACGAATCCTCCATTTTCTACACCAGACATAGCGTGCGCGTGTCCTGATTTTTTATCTTTGTCCGTAGTTTTGCCCATCATTAATGTAGTAATTGCAAATAATACCGAACCTGAAATATTAAAAAAATTATAGTATGTATTTTACTTTTTCGTGATAATTTGGTTACAAATCAAAAATACGTTGGGAAAATAATATATTCATGAGTTATGTACTCGTATTTTCAGAAATTTCAAATCAAAGGGTAAAGAGCTCGTTATTAGTATACATTTGAGATTCATTAGTTCCATCTGAGAATAATTTCACTTGAATAAATCTCAATGTTATACTTTCATAGCAATAAATTGAGCGATATTTTTGAAACGTAATTGCAAACATTACGTTTAAACAACATAAATTGTAATTTATTTGTTCAAAACACGCCCAAGTGATAATAAACGGCGCACTTCTCGTGTTTTCTTTTTCATTCAAAAAGTAACCTTTTCATCCGAAATTTATTTTCCGTGAAATCAAATTCAAAACCATGTTCATTTTTCGGCACAAGTTGCGTTTTTATCATCAACGCTGATAAAAGTTTCGTTCAAAGTGATAATTTCACGTGAAATCATTATTTCACTAAAATGTATACTTACTGACTAAATAAAAACCAGCGTAAAATATGGCCAATGAGTGTCGGAATGAGCTTGCTTTTCTAACTGGTTCTACAAGAATGGGCAAGTTTCCTCCGATATTGTTCATCACAAAAAGAAATACTCCGACAGCAGTCGAACGTACTGATAATGGAACTATTTCTACGAGAATGGCGAATAGAATTCCAAACCACATTTCAGCTAAAATATAAATAAAAAATCGTTTCCATAAATTGTTTTGCAAATTGGTAAGAACCAAAACGGTAAGAACTACATTTTTTGACGAATGAAGAATTGGCAACACTGATTACGCATGATAATATTATCTAATATGAGTTTATAACGATAAAATTGAATATCGTTTTGAAAAAAAAAAACCAAGTTAGATTTTGTAATTCGGTGATTTATCCCCTTTTTATGATGTCATTAGTACCGCAAAAGCTATCCATCGGTAAAATAACGCATTAATAAAAGAGAGCATCTATTTCTGAAATGATTTCAGTGCTCTCTATGTAGAAATGTTTAAAGACGATAATAGTACAAATTTTATCCGTACGAGGCGACACTATTATCCAACTTCCCTTCGAGCATAATACAAAATTACTCATCTACATTCTACAGCGTATATATTTGCAGAATGAATTCAATTAAAACCAACTCAAAGTAACACAAAACAACTTGCCAATCAATTACCATTATCGCGAAACATTTAAAAAAGGATTATTAATATTCCAACAGCTTGATAATGCGACTTATTAAAAATGAATCAACTAAACCGCCTACAACGTATTTTGATATTCTTATCAATCCATCAAAAAAGACGGATTTTTTAAAAACTTAAGTCGCTTCTGTTATTTTAAAAGAGATTTGTCTTAATTTTATAAAGGAAGGAATTTACATTAGGAATTATTACCGCGCGGTTTGACAAGATATGAAAATCTTTCGAAATGAAATTCTTCATAAAGTTTCGAATCTAGATTTGTAAGCGTAAAAAAAAATCAAACATAATTTAAAATTTTTTAACGTTGAATTCGCGAAATTTATGCAAATCATGCAAAAATTCTACTCTAATTTTCGATCAATTCGTATAAAAGGGTAAACGAATAAACAACAATGAAATATATACCCGATTTTAAAGTTTTAAATGCTCGAAATAGTATTTGTTCGTTTATATTCAGTTCAACTCGATGATAAAATCTACTCGAGACAACAATGATCGTACATATTCGAGAGACAAAACAATAACTTAATTCGCACAATATGGCGCTTGCCTCTTGATCTTTTACAAAATTAATAAGAACTCTTGAAATGAAAATGTCTACTCTTTTATTCTAATTTTATTCTCCAACACTTTGGAAAATTATGCGCATATATTCCAAAAAACAAGACAACGTTTCGCGTTCACAATTTTCATAAATTTTCGCTGGCCATAAAAAATTCAAATATATACAGCCCGTTCATGTTTCCAAACTAAGCACCAAAACACCGACTGAAATTTCCTGGACTTTTATATTTCGATAAAGACATTCACATAAATTTCGAGTATACCGAGTGGTCTCCTGTATTATTACTCAAAACACGTCCAAAAGCCACGAAAATCGAACTCGGCGCGTTTTATCACATACACGAGTATATTGTGTTGTGTAAATTCTTGCGTCGAGTTTTCAAAAGAGATAAACCATCGCGTAATTAAATTGTCAGTTGATGGAATTGTCATCGTCGAAAAGAACCACAGGAGAAAAATTTACCGATAATTAGACTTACCAAATACATATGAAATAGCTAAAGTAACCATGGCACCGACAGGTTCTAAATATATGCTTCCGAAAGCGAAAGGAGTTGCGATTAACTGAAACAGAAAAATAAAAAAATAAGAAATTGTAACACGTGAAATGAACTCCAGTCAATAACACCGTAATGATGATAAACTCGCGAAAGAACCACATCGCATTATTGGTTATATCCAGTCAAAATACGAATACGTAAGGTGTTAACGAAAATAATAAAAAAAACCATTAATTTCGCTCACGTACTAAACGTGTAGTGTATACAGCAAAACGTAAATATTTTTCTAATCATTAATTTCAACGCGTCTACTGGGATTGAGTTATAATTTCGTTAAAAGAAATGAGAATTCTTACTTGACTAATGGCCAACACAGCCACTCTCGATCTAATCCCCATCTTAGCGGCTACCTTATCGGATAGAATTCCGCCAGCAATCACGCCCGTACTACCGACAATAAATGTCACGAAGAATAACCACCAGCCGAGATCGTAATTTGGGAAAATATCCCTGTAGAAGAGATCAGCATTGTATGCGAAACATATACCGCCTGCAGAATACAAAAATATTAATTCTTTTTCTCGTTTAACATTTGTCATGATAAAAGATGTACGTATTTCCTAACCAGTGTGTCTTATGGAAGCTGCTATGCATAACATAATGACACGAGGTTGTAACAGAACTTTCCAAGCTTCTTCTTTCTTTTCCTCTTGTTCCAATTTCTTATCCATCACCGTTCTGTTGGCGACCGTATTTTCATCTTTTTCTTCGCGTTCTTCTCCGATGGTCTTTCTTGCGGGTTCCGGTACCGTTAACGCGCTAAGGAATGCGACTATAATACCGAATGCTCCACTCAAGAAATACGCCATTCTCCAACCCTATGGAATCATTACATGGATCAATTTATTATTTACATAGATGACAAAGTTATCAAACAAAAAAAAGTAACAGATTTATAATAAAACTAATTCGTACAGAGATGTGTAGTTGCGTATATCATGATAAATATTTCACTATCGATAAGAAACTTGATAAGAAATTTTGAAAAATAGCAAAAACCAAAATAAATCAAAACTCGACACAAAAACACAAATCAAAAACCAACGTGTATAGTAACAGTTGCTAGCAAATAATCAAATTTCAAGCAATTACCTGCCCCCATAAATCCAGTTCGGTAATATATCGTCCAATCGGAAAAGCGAGACCGATTCCGGCATATATGCCCCAGTTAAATATCGACATCACCAAACCTCTTTTTTCCTGTGAAAAAAAACACGAAAATTAATACCCCTGCGAAACACGTTCAGCAACGTGTAACATATGCGCGTTAATTAATTTATCGTTAAATTCGCCGTAAATACATGTTATGGCGAGATGATATAAAATTTACTTGCGTTCAAGCGCTTTTACCAACAATTGACGTAGGTGTTACCTTTTGAAATTCATTTCTAATATAACTTCGCATTGTTTACATTATTTACGTGGCGAGCTTTCGCAATGAAAGTCGAGACTTTCGAGTTTCTCTAATGTTCCACTAGATACGTTTTAATAGAAACACACGCGATGTAATAAATTTCGCAGAAATTTTCCCTCTAGATTCTCGAGCTAACTCTGCGCCAGTGTTACGTGAATGCGGCGAATTTGTCAAATTACTATAATAGGCTTTCGTATCTAGCAAAGAATGCTATATACTTACTTCTGAAAATAAATCCGACAGTATACCCGTCGACAATGGGTTGCAACCAGCTTCTCTGAAATGTTCAATACATCGCGTATTTATTATACTATATTATTAGGCATGAAGCTATTTCCAAAAGGTACTTATTCATCGTTACAATATTCCTTAATAAGGTAAATCGGCTTGGATTTTTTTTTTCACCGCTAAAATAATATCAAGGACGTTTACGAAATAACAATGCGAAAATTCGTCTTCAATAAGGAAGTAAGAAAAATTGCAATAAAACGAGTCTCGCGGGAGATAATTCTTTTAAAATAAAAAGAATAATTTTAATCGCGTATGAAATACTTTTTAATAAGCTCTTCAAAGGGCATAAACTTCGAGCCTTCTAGCTACATAAAATTAACCGGCAACAGACTAAGAAAATCGATAAATTCGCAGTATTCAATGAAAATCTTACCATTTTCGTTGAGTATTTTCAAAGCGTAAGAAAATTCTTAAGCCGATTACCTTTTTCAAGGAATTCATAATTTATAGTACAAAGTACTTAAAATTTTACTCCTTAATATTGCAAAATGTAAAATATTTACCCAGTAGCTAATAACACCCGTAACAAAACCAGCTGCCAGTAAGCATCGGTGTAACCCATTAGTGCAACTGATACACTTGTAATTAAAAATGATAACGATACCAGTCTAGCTCTGAAACATAAATAATACGTTTATATGAATATGCTGTAGGTTTTTTTTTCGCCTTTCTGAAATTTTGTACAAAGTGTTAATGTAAAAAGTTGGCTCATTTTAGTTGCAAAAAGTTATCTTACTAACCTTCGGGATATGCTAACCAACCTTTCTAAATTACTTTTTAATTTATTATTGAATACGGTTTAATGTCTCAATTTGTTTTATAAAAAGTAAGAAAATATGATGAAATTACTATGCTTATCATTCTTAACCTAAGGCGCGTGTTTTTCAGTGAAGAAACCTAATTTTTTGATAATACTACCATAATGTTACTAAACGATTATCGCTGAAGTATCACCGGCCGAATAAGAAGAGAGATGACAGTCATTAATCCTTGACAAGTCGACTACACGTCTTTATCTTTGTATTGGTAGAGGTACGAGTGTCTATTATAGAGATTTAAAGGTTATGTTATCAGCGAAATTGGTTATTGGTTTAACTAAAAAAATCAAAAAAATTTTTAAATTGTTCAACAATTCAAGAGATGAGTTTAATTTTAATCATTCAAACGTAACATTTTTTTTTTTCATTTTTTAAATATTTAATAAAAAAAATAGTATAGATAGGTACTGTACATCAAGTGCACAAGTACGTGCACCAAAGTCTATATCCAATTTTCCAAAATTTAGATACAGCCTGAAATTTTGCAACATTTTTATTCCCAGTAAGCGAGAAAATGAAAGAAAATTAAGCCATAAGGAATCATTTTATTCTAACCAATTTGCGAACCCGAAGTTGAAATTTCACTCAACGAGCTCATTCGAAAAAAATAAAATCTAACGACTCCAATTAATTTTTATTAAACTACTTATAATATAGCAACGAAATAACCATAAGAGAGGTTATTTTATCTCTTTTTTATTTTATTACGAAGATACACATTGTTGAAGAAAACACCAAAGAACGATTCGTTGTTATTCAGTGAAAGAAAAAAAACATCATTTAAGAGCGGTTACCGCACAATCTGCTGTTTTAAAATTCACTGCGTAACTTGAATTTTACGCCGTTCTAAATTGTTTCGCTGAGTTTTAAAAAGCTTACTGAACTGTCACAGGTACTCGAAATGATATCGAACGCTGGCTTGGCAAATTCACTATCGAAAAATGATTAATGTAGCGTCAAAAATTATCATTTAATGTTGGAATTTTCATTCACTCGTATCGACGATCGTGTATTATATGAAATAAATCATGAGAAAAAAAAATACGAATATAGACGTAAAATTAAGAGAAAAAAACCGCACGCGATTGTTCCATCGTTATTACCGAATTGGTGATTTTTTTCAAAATTCTCGTTATTTCCAAAAATACAAAATAAAATTTTTTTATTACATCGTAATTCACGAATTTACGCATGAAAAATTCAGCGATTGCGACCTTAATAAAAAAAATTTTCTCACATATGCAAAACCAGAATTTATAAATTCGGTATGAAAAAAAAAAGCTCGTATAATTGACACGCGCGAAATTCGTGTAAAAAATTGTTTACCGATTTCCACATGGAACTACGCAATTAACAAAACAATGCGTTTGATATATGCGTGAAAATTGTAATTAGACTTTGATCGAGGCTGGGTGGAAAAAATTGATTTTTTATGATTATTAACGTCTCTCTTCATTCGTACCTGTTATATTTATCGGCGGCGATACCGAAAAATACGCCTATCACTGTGTACACGGCGATGAAACAAGGACCCGCTAGAATTTGGTAGTCGAAGCCGAGGCCGTTGTAATTCCATTCGCAGTATGGTTGTCCGTCGTCTAGTAATAACTCGTAGCATCTGTAAAATGCAACATAAATGCATTAATGCAATGTCGACATGAAATTAACATGGTAGCAGAATGATTCTTTATTGGCTTTGAACAGCGAGACAAGTGTTTTTTTTAGAATAATCACATCGAGCACGCGGTGCTGTTTTAATTACACAATTTATGAATGAGATATGTACAGAAATACTTGAGCAGGGTTTCGGGTAATAAATTTTAAATTTTTTGGCATAATTAAGTAAAGTATCAAGAATTGAAATATGAAAATATACCAATTTTTGTTGTTTTCACTGCGTAATTTTTTGATGGAATTTTTCATGAAAATCGCGAACAAATTTAAATGACGGAGAACTGAAATTTCAATTTTAACCTTAAATGTTTCTCTGAAATAATGTTTTAATATTTCTTCATGAGAAGTTATTTGTTCATGGAGGATTCAACTAGCCCCTTCAAATCTCTAAACTGGCAATATTACATTCAGTGTAACGCAAGTCGAACCACGTTATTTTTATACTATTTTCACTTCCACGATTCTTACCTACAAAAAAAACTAAATGAGAAAAATTATCTAACTTTTCGTAGAAAATCTCCGCGTTATTTTGTAAAATAAAAAAAAAATCTTGAAAAAGTGGATTTATCGTTCACACATAACTTTAACCTTAACATACACACGAAAGAAAAACGTGCCACTTTGAAAAGAAGAAAAAGTTTCAACAATGAGCAAGTTGATAGTAGAAAACCACAGGTACTCAAAATTATAATAAAATCGCATATAAAATATAAACTAACACCTACAAATGATTGTACTTTCGTAAACCGCAATGCAATAAATGTACATTACGGAGGAAACTTTGTAATCTGCGACTTCTCGCTTTACACCGTATTCCCATGCGTATAAAAAACTTGCAAATAACAAAAATACCGCGTTATCTCGCATTCATTGTTTTCCAGTTATACACCTCATTCATCAATTTTCACAAATCCTTTCACACTGAATAAACACACATTATTTGAACACTTCGTTCTTTGGTACAACTTGGGGCACTACGGATCGATGAAATCTCCGAGGATATTATAAATTAAATGTGTAGAGGCTAAATCCTATTTGTACAGTTTAAATTTACAATTCCATAAAAAGAGCAGCTATATCGTGTAACGGTGTAAGGGACACGAGACGCAAAAAATGCGTCGTTTGATACTCACTGTTCGGCGCTATCGGCTGCTTGACAATGCTCGTATAATGTTAAATTAAAATGCGGTTTTGTTTTATTCAATTGACATTTAATATCGCCATAGTGTACATCGGTAGCAGTCGCTTTGCTGGTTACACCAATCAGGAAATGACCCAGTTCCGAAGATAAATAGCCCAAAGTCAATATCGTCAACACATATCCATTATATAAGAAACTCAGCTTTTCCTTTAGCGCTATCATCATATTGAATTTTTATTTCTTATTTAGCAGTTTTCTTCCTTCAACGTTACATCAACCTGTAAACACATGAAATTGTTATTAATTCGACGAGTGTCTTTGGAAAGGTAATGGAGTTGATTTGTTTTATGTTCGCACGTCTAGTCGTCTACCATTTCTTAATCTTATCTGGTACGTTTTATTGCCACCCAAACCGTCGATGGGAAATTACACCAGTTGATAGTAGTGCAATATGCCAACTTAATTACTGTAATCGTTGATCACATGTGTTAACGGTAATTTGATAATTTTAATAATTGTTAGTGAGATGACCACTAATAAGGGTTCATCTTTTTAGGTCAAGGTCATCTATAATCAGGTTAACTTCATCAGTGTTTTTAGCGCCCGAATTATTTATGTATTCTAAAAATTATATCATTTTTGAAGACTCGTTCTAAAAGAAATAAAATCATCTTCAGCTGAGCTAGTTTTAATGTAATAAGTATACATTGATCTACTAGTTATCAAGTTATGATATGATATTCGTTGAAAACTGTAGCTGTACCTACAGTAAATTATTTCCGTTGAACTACGCCAAAAATCGCGGAAACGATGAAACTTGAGAATACAATTACAGTATTTATATCTAATAGTAACAAGTGAACGTCGAATAGAGCCGAACATCCTTGCTATATCCGATGCGGCTATAATTATTCAATTTTTTTTTGAGGTTAACAAGAACAACCACAAGTAATAAAAATTTTAGTAGTAATTTAGTTATCGTATTAAAACAACTATTTGGACGGTTTTATTATCATTAGAAATTAGTTAGATCATTTCTCTAGCTCGGATCTCGGCGCTCCGGTTAATAGTTATTTACGACGTGTAAACAAACTTTATGTGTAATACGGTTGCATATATTGTAGCTTTATTCGGCAGCAATAGAATTTATTACAACTGGTGCGTAACGTGGTGTGATTTTATTAGAGATTTTTATCGAACATTTTAATGCGCTTAAACGTATTTCTCACCGGACGAATAATTTTACACGAGTCATATGGATTTCTTTTCATTACTTCACCGATCAAGGCGAGTTAACTGACTCGTAATGCAAACGAATCTTATTCGATTCATTGGGTCGAAGTTGTAATTTATTTTTTGTTTATAAACTAACACGAGAAGGAACAGAGAACGTATCGAAATAAGAGAAAAGTACTACTTTGTTGTAATTTTTGAATCAATGTTACAAAATGTACTTCACTATCAACTGTCTGTTTTTATTCGAAATTTTAGTTTTACGAAAAATAAAAAAACTCCTCAGTACGTTTATGTCAGATGGAAATTAAATGAAGCGACAAACAGTTGCTCTGTAGATTTGCTTTATCGATTGGAATTTGATTCATGGTGGAAATACATATATTCGAAGATTATCCCAACATATGAATGTAAATCTACACTTGTTTCATGAACAGACTTGTTTCTTCGTGACGTTATACCGCAATGGTCTAAGGCAGGAGTAGACGACTTACGATGAATTTCCAAGTAGGAAATGTATTGATCGAATTCTGAATAATAAATTTTAGTGAAAATTATTTTACTTCCTTGATAACATAACTGTCGTTATTCCTCGGATGTGAATTAATTCGAAATACACACCCAAAGTATTTAGTATTGACTATTGAGAATGTAGTCTAGTAGTATTATCTATCTAAGTTATCTACATCCGGAAATGAAATTGACTGATAAGAAATTCAAGAATTTTTTGTACTTCTCACAAGCCTTATCAATATACATACACAAGAAATAAAAATTCAAACATTTGAAAATATGTAATTTGGTGTCGTTATTTCTATTGTTACGATAGGTGTTGACACATACCATACCTAATTACCTACTATTATTAGCTAGTGTATTATTATTATTATTTTGTAAAATCAGAAAGGGATGCAAAGATGAAATAATTGTTCTGCAGCCGGTTTCAAATAAAACCGAATAAATGTATCAAAATGATAACACTTTTCTATCATAAAACAGCAATCACTGGAGTGTAGTCGAACCCCCTCGTAAGCTGTTTTTTTGTAAGTCGCGTTCGGGTGTGTTCGGGTATGTTCGGGTAAGTTCGAAAACATTAGTGGCCTTTTGTTACAAATTTGATAATAGTGATTATTGCGATTGATAAGAAATTAAAAAAACGAATTTTCATCAATTAAGTTTCATTTCTATATGATTCATGGAGCTGAAAGCTAGAACTGAATTACGTGATGCTTGTTGGTACGTTGAATCACTTTCTTCAATAATTAATTTGATTTGAAGATTTGATCATATTAGTTACCTAAACTTATCAAAATAATTTTGGGGAAATCTTTTATTTTATTGTTTTATTTATTAAATGTATAAAATAAACTGTCAACAACACTCTTCCAATGCAATGTACGACACAAACAAAATTTCTACAGGTTTTCCATCCGGTGAGTAATGCGCACGTATCGTGGAATCGAATTCAAATTAACAGGAATAATATCATTCCAATTTTCCCAGTGTAACGATCGAAATAAGATTGGAATTTTTAAAATTTCAAGGTTTACAGAAAAAATACACATACGGAATACCAACTAATAACATATTCCTATTTATAAAAAAATATTTTTTAAATTTCCTAAATAGCAACAAAAACTGAAATAACGTTACACGTTTTTTTCTTACGAATATTTCCTATCGAAACATCAACCAAAAGTGAACACATTAGCAACACTTCGTGCTAAGTTTTTAAACTTCAACGAAAGGATTTATTTTAAATGCGGAGCTATTTCCATTTCCATTTAAATTTAGTACGGTTGCATGGGAAAAATGTGACTTTATTACGATTAATATAAATTTCGATAATTTTCTCGGGTCGCTGTAAATGAGCACGTTGATCCTTTAGGATAAACTGTGTATACTTAAGTAATTCAAACTTTTCGCCATTATTGTAGCTAATTAAAGAAATAAAATCCGACGCTACAAATGCCGTAGTCGGAATCCGTGTTACGCCGGCGAGAAAATATGTGTATTTCTCGCATCGACATTACGATAAGACTTCCCATTCATCGACGCGGTAATTCTTTTATTCGAGAAAACATTTATTTCGGTTTGAGTGAATTTCAGATAACATTTATTTGGATTTATCTCCGAATCGGAAAATTTATCACTATTTTCGAGACCAACGCATCGAGTAATTTCTTATCAAAACGTGTGAAAAATCACTTCGGCGAAAAAAAATTCACCGATCACCGATGTGTTGTGAAAAATAAGGTCAATTGTAAATTATCATGTAGTATTGTGAAACTCGAAAGTCGAACTACACTTAAGTTGTTTTTTTCCCTGTAAATGAGATATATACAGTATAATGCTTGCGAAGGCGTTTTAAATATTTTAACCTTCTGCAACGTCTACCTTTATCATAGTTTATATGCTTAATGGAAGTGACATTTACAGAAATAATGGATTGTAGGGTACAACGAGAAATTTTTCTTCTAAACCGAGCGAATATTCGGGTTCGGGTCGTTCAATTTCCTATATACTAATAGATTCTACGCTTATTTGAAAACATACGACTTTTCTGCCCTCTCCCCCCCTCAACCTCATCGTAATATTTTTCGAATGTTGAAACTAAAATATACAAATGAAATTGCACTCGTAAAAATAATTACATCAAGTATATAATCATGAAAGAACTCTTCATACAAATACCTTCTTACGAACAATATAACACAAAAATAAGAAAAAGATTCACTCTATCGTGTAAGTAGAAAAAAGAAATTAACGTGGAAACGGAAGAGCTTGAAAAAGTTAAATGGATGGAAAAACGCGAGAAAATAGAACGCTGGATAAATGGAAAAAGAAGACGAATGTAAATAATTAGAGAAATACAATTTCAAACGTGTACTGTGGTAGAAACGAGAAAATTTCAGACGCTGCATCGAGTAAAACAAAAAAAAAAACCAAAAGGCTAGATACTAAAGAAATTTAACGACGAACAATAATTATTAGAAATTTAAAAAACGAGAATCTTCAACAAAAGAATTCAATGATAAAATGAACGATTTTTGCTCGAAAAATTTTCAATGCGTATATTCCATGAAACGGAATTTCAAAAATGTAACATTTCAAAGTAAAACTGAAACTTCTACGAGCTTTTTTTTCTTTAAAACGTAAAATAACGAAACCATTTCAAGATCTCAGGTTAATTTTACTTTTAAAGGGATTTCTACGATACGAGTAAGTTTTCAAAATTAAAATTCTAATAAATCTTGCGTATTGGATAAAATTTCTTTTTCTTGCTTTGAACATTTTAACGAACAATTTTATCCGACAGAGAAGTTTCCAAGGTCTTTTATTTCTACATTTAACTCGTCGCAAGTTTTTTCAATTTTTGATTTATCTTAAAGTAAAACCATAACTAACTTATAAACTTGATACCGACTTCAAATAAAGCACTGACGTACCAGCGGTGGAAATCCACTCGAGGAATTTTTTAAATGATTTTCTAAAATCTTTCCCATGTTATGCACTTATAGACGTTTTAATTTTTATCAGCTTCTAGGGCAATAATTTTTAAATTCTGTAAAAATGTAAAAACTAAAAATATTTCATTATGTTCATTTTCCCGTTACGGTATAATTTAAAAAAGAAAAATCTCAAGCACAACAACGCTTTTAACGCGTATTCCACCGAGTATCTTTTTTTTTACGCCAACGCTCTTTTTTTTTTTACATCTTGAATGCACAACATTGAAATGTACTTCGCTACTTTGCTGATAAAAAGCAACGGTAAGTCTAAAATGCACCTACTACATGAGATACAAATCTCCACAGAATGAATCATTATTAGAAGTTTAAACAATGAAACACACGTGCGAATTACGCTTCGACACGATTATTGAAAAAATTCGCGTATAAACGAACATATTATGCATAGATGCAAACGAAATTGCAAGTACCATCGTGATTGTGTTGTGGTATCCGCCAGAGGGCAGCACCAACCTTGAACTCATTAATGGCATTTTTTATAGCTTCTAGTTAATAAAATGACACGAATGATAACGAAGGACGCTGTTTTATTAAGAAAATAAGAAGACGACATCATCTATGTACTAATAAATGAACGATGAAAATTACGCAATTTATTGTTTGATTTTTTTTCGGCATGTACAAACGAGATATGACCAGTATCGCTATCCTTTCTTTTTACGATACACCTTTTCCGAATAATACATGTAGGTTTGTTATAACATAATGAGATTACTTCGAATTTAAATTTTTTTCATAATATATTTGAGCTACAGCTTCATTTTTTTTACCTCATCTATACAATAAAACCTATCAATCTCGTAACCTTTTTTTACGTTGATCCGAATACATTTTCATGTCATTCGAGAGCTTTATAATCTACAAAATGTGGAGAAAAAAACTTTCTGCGTATATTTTATTTCTTACATAATGGTTTACATAATGGATACTCGTACTGACTTGAATTTCAAGTACAATCCACACCACGTGTTGTATACTTTCGTTTTACTGCATCTTGCGGCGAGTCGACGATGCGGTATTTCTTTTCAAATGACGGTGTGTTAATGACATTGTAGCGTTTGCGTGTTTACGTTTTTGAAAAACACACTTGAAATTTGAGTGCCTGAAGATACATCTTCAGATGCTTCACAAGTTGAGATTTTCTTTCGGCTGTACGATTTTTTCAAGCCGTTTTAAAATTTTAATGAAAACTCCGCGTGATAAAATTTTTACTGAAGCGTTGAACTTAAAAAAAATAAACACGATCAATGAATAATCGAATTGTAATCAAAATTCGAACCATAAGACCAAAAGAAACGTGTACCGAGTAAATTTCAGAAAAATTGAATCGACGAAAGTGAAACTTTATTATTTATATTTACTCATTTACATCAACGTTCTTCCAACCTAACTAAATGATAAAACGTAACATTAAAAAAACAAATTTCAACAGAAAGCTAATTTTTTAAAACTAAAAAGGAGTAAAATGCAAAAGTTTCATTGTTTTACATACCAACAAAAATATTTACACTTTTCTCTAAGAATTTCTGCGTATTAAAAGAAAACACCTTAGCAATTTATAAAACGAAGACAGGTAAGAGTCAAATTTTCCTTATTTGTGAAAGAAGAGAAAAGTTTCTGAATTCTAATATGCTGGCATTTTAAATTCACTGAAAAAAACTAATTATCTTATTTCGTTAATTAAGGAAAAATCCAAAGGAGGTAATGACGTCATGAAATAAATTGGATACCCATATTAAAATTGTACTATGAGCTGACGTATTTTCATGAAAGCGAACAAAGATGATAAAAAAAGTTGTAGTCTAAAAGTAAAATATACGGAGTTTGTAAAATTTTAAACCAACTTTGTACTTCGTAGGTTGTAGACTTGAGTGACTTGACTGAAATATTTCGTGTAGTTTCTTTTTCCATTCGAAATTTTTTCTAGCTTTATGTAATTATTTTATTCTTTAGAATAATCCACATCAACTTAATTGAACAAGTACAGTACGTCTCAGTTTTGACTGCAGAAAACATTTTTTAATTTAATCTGTAACTTATTTTCTTTATTCCAATGTTACGTCACGTTGATTGCTCCTCGATTTTCCCACATATTTAATTGAAGATGATTCAAATTCGAGTTTCCTTATTTTGGTTTTATCCTGTAACCATGCTTTTATCATCAAAAAATTGAAATTTTAATTGAACGTTTATTCACCTTTATCATAACTACCCAAGTAATTATCTATGTACAAAACGAACACAAAACTTTTAAAGTAAAAATGAACAAAATGGTAATATTTCTTGATAGAGGCCAAAAAGCAACATAATAGTACCACTGACTAGTGATAGTTACTAATTACTATGCTAATAATTATGGTATATGGAATCGAATTCGAATTTAAAACAATGAAGGAACGAAAGTATATCATTAAGCTTAAAAATGAAAATAATACCACTGTCTAGTGATAGCTGATTTTGTATTGCAAATTAAAATCAATAAACTAAAAAGTATTGAAAAATCTAAAATCATAAATTTCCCACAAATTTTTCCTTTTTTGGTATTTTTTTTCTAAATTCCCCACTTTATATCGTTTTCCCACATAATTTCCATGCGATTCAAAATAATCCGTGTTATGGGTATTTGTTCATAATATTCTATTTCTAGTTGCAATCATCAGGTAATTTTCACTATAAGTAGCGTACGCCGCATACTTTACCTACGAGTATGAAAGTATACTGCTATTGCAACCTGCTGATCGGTTGCGCGCGCCACCTGTATTCAGATGTACACACACATCTGGCAGTATTGCCTCCCAACGAACGTCATCCTTTCGCTCATTGATGAAAATTAATTAAATTAACGCGAATATCACCCGTTACAAGTTTAATCTTCAAAAATTACAAAATGGTTTTTTAAGCAAAAAAATTTCGAAAACTCACACAGTTGTTTTTTAGGACGGAAAAAATAACGACCAAGTAATTCAAGACGTTTACACGACATCTGAGTACATTCATCATTTGAATTGAAATTTCAAGCATCTCACACTAAAACGATAAAACTCCTTGTATTCAAATTGTAAATTCGCAATATGACACCAATGTAATTAATCATACTACTGAGATCATGCAGTTGTGCATTACACAACACACAACACATCCGGCGAATCGTATTACCCCCACGAACGAGGTCTCGAAGAACCACCAACGATACTTGATAAATACTTCAATAATAAATTATCAATTAACAAGATAAAAAACGCCTTAGCTTTGAGGCTAGTGTTGGATTTTTGTTTGTTTAAAACTTTATAATTACACGTGGGTAAATTCCTCGCAGGTATTTGATTTACCTTCGTTTACGCGATAAGCTGTATTAATTTCAAATAAACGTTTCCGGTTTTAAAGCGCGGAAATGAAATTAAAAAATAACTTAATTTCGGCAAAAAAAGTAATTACAACGAACGAGATGAACGCACTTAGGCAATTTTTATCCATCAAGGTCGATCGTGCTAACCGCGTACGCTGGACCACTCATACACGTTCTCACCTCGAACTTGAAATTCCGCGACATTACGCCATACTTTAATAAATCATACCGCTCGTATCTACGCGTATAATACCTTTTTAAATAGTTCATACTCGCAACGAAAATCATCAAACCGCAAAACTGGAAATTTACACATAGAATTCTGAATTCAATATGAAACGGATAAACGTAAACGTTGATACGTTCTACGTTGATATTTGTAGGAGACAAAAATATTTCACATTTGTGCCGCATCATTGAATTCGCCATTTCACACGCGTAAAATAAATTATCCAAAAATCGAAGGTATTACAAATCGGCAAATTTATCCGCATCCGATATACAATCTTTTATTACTCCATATGGCATTTTGATCGCGAAGAAAAAAATCACCATTTCGTACGTCGACGGTTTATTCGAAATACAAAACATATCACTTGGCTTGTCAACGTTTCCGAACATCGATGTCTTGATAGCGTTCACCGCCTTAAATGCGACGTCAATTTCAAGTCAGATTCCAAAATAGATATGTTAAATTGCTAACGATATCGTCGAGATTTCACCTCCGGCAAAACGCTTCGTTTTATTTTCATCACTAATTTCATTTTCAATTAAATGTCATCCCACAGACATCTCCAAAGACAAGAAATTCGCGATACGCCGGTAAAACAAAAACCACCTTTTTACCGTAAATTACTCGCGTACGCGCCAAAACAATGGAAACAAATACCGTAAAAATTCCAGTTTAAATGACGCGTTTCAACGTGCTAATCATGAGTTGAACATGATCGAATAAATTTCATACTCCACCTACACCTGACATTGATCCAAGGTAAACCGTAGAAAATTTATTATGTATTGTGAACGATATACGCGAGTACCTGTTCGTATTCGGAATGTGCCTTGAGTTTCAGAATGATCGATCGACGTGGGAATAAAAAAATTTTAAATCACCCTCCGGTCGAACAATTTTTGCGGATGCTTGTTAACGGAACTTCACACCCAATAATTAAGAAATCAAGGTAAATCCTGCTCGAATAACGCTTTCAAATTACATTCTAACGTGTTGAGATTTTTTTCGCCGTTCATCGAGGGTATACCCGTTGCAGTACCATTGCACCAGCCACCAGACATATCCTTCGGTTTACCTTAATTTACCAGTCGTCTACCGTTCCTTGATGAATTGCATTTCTCTTTCGTCGTATCGTATATTACATACAATCGTATCTTAATTAACAAAGGCATATATGAAGTTCGACCTTAAGGTATTTTTTCTCGTGTTGTACGGCACAAATGTGCAACCAAAAGTAAACCTATATTAATTGAGGAAATAATCCAAAATCGATGCATTCGTTCAAGGCTACCACAAACACAGAATACGAAGCCAGATCACCGAGACTATTTTCACGGTTAAAATAAACCAACCTGAAGAATAAACAATTAAACAATGATTATAAATTTTCAACATATCGTTCCATCTTATATACGAGTATCATAGGCTATAGAATGTAAATTCCATGATACTTCAGTTTAGGTAAATAAAGATACGTATAAAGAAAAGTCATCGTATAAAATTACTGTTTCACTTTCGGTTTCAACTTTTGCCAACATTAATCTTAAAGCTTTGTGAGAAACTTGCTACCTACGGAAGGTAATATCATTAAACATGAATACTATTTGCTTTTAATTTTCTATGTATATATGGGTGCTTTGCGTAAATCAAATTTTACTCTATCATCGTGTTATTATTTCTTTAGAAAACTACCTCAGCAAACGACAAACGTCCTATATATGCATAACTTTCATACACCTACTAGCAAAATTCAACGTATGAGTATTTCGTCTGTATACAGCTTGTAAAAAAAAAAAAAAAAGGAAAAAATTAGAATTTTATAGCTTCCTTCATCGAACACGAAAATCTGTTTTGAAATTTCCACGCAAACTTCGCACACACGCACGAATCCGCGTGCAAAGTTTTTCAAAAATAAAAAAATAACTACGCATACTTATCATTAGGATTGTTCGTCTTTTTACAACATTAATTAATAAATGCTTCCGTATTGTAATTGATATATAATTTTTAAGATGAGAATCGTACTGTAATTTACACAGAATCGACCTTCAGCCTCCATGTATTCTGAACACGAATATTATGCCACGTTATTATGGCGACAAGCTCTATTGAAGTTACCCTTTTCGATTACCCAATACTATATGTGTACTATGTAGTAAACGTGTAAAAGCTTCGTTAATTTATTAACTCGACGATGCGTGAAATTTGCGAAATAAAACGTGCTTATTAGAATTTTGAAATATTTACTTGGTATTTGTTCGTTTTTCTCATCGTTCGCTTATGTGTCTTGGAAATAAGGGGAAATTCAAATGAATCGGATACTATCAAGGACTACGTTCGTTCTTTGAAAAAGTACACGTGGACTTTGAAATACATCTGGTTCTTTTGACAACGTTGTACAAAAAATCGTAGTAACACACGAGGTGAAGATGGTGTACAATGTGTACATCAAGTTCTCAGAGGAATTCATAGATTTACAAAAGCCTTACTACAATATTCTTACTTAGATCATGTCGTAAACGGTAACTCCAGACACATCGTAATGAAAATTTTACTCGATATTTTAATAATAATTGCTCGTCTCAATTAATAATAATAGTTTAGATTCCTTTCTTTCGTTTGTACTTCCGCACCATAATTATAACTTGAAATTTAAGTAATTTCAAAACTAAAATAGTAATTTTAATTTTCACTATGTTAAAAATACGAAACAGTCAACACATGTTTTTAATTAAGGGTCACGTCTCATGATCAGTTGTGGCATATCGAATGTGTCACGTTCTCAAGTTATTCGTGGTTCAAACAAGTCTTTTCTTTAATCTCATCTCCCTAAAATAGCGTCACGTTTTAATTGGAGTCACATTTCATGTTTGGTCGTTACATATTTGAAGAGTCATATTTTCAAGTGATTCACGTTTAAATCAAGTGGCATTGTGCTGTTTGAGGTGTCACATTTAATTCAAGTCACGTTTCACGTTTGGTCATCTGAAGTCTCGTCTCACATATTTGGAGATCTATGTATCCTGAATCACGTTCCAACTTTAGGTGTCACGTTTCCATATACGTCACATTTCACGTTTAGTCGTCACGTATTCAAGTGTTATGTTTTGGTCGTCATGAATTTACCGTGTTACGTTTTCAAGTACTTCATGTTTCCATTAAGTAGTAACAGGTGGCACTTTTCAATTGAAGTCGCATCTCACGATTACTCGTGACGTGTCCAGTATGTCATGTTTTCAAGTGATTCGTGGTTCAAACAAGTCTTTTTTAAATCTCCCTAAAGTAGCGTCACGTTTTAATTGCAGTTACATTTCATGTTTGGTCGTCAAATGTTTGAAGTGTCATATTTTCAAGTGATTCACGTTTCAATCAAGTGGCATTGCGCTGCTTGAGGTATCACATTTAATTCAAGTCACGTTTCACGTTTGATCATCTGAAGTCTCGTCTCACATATTTGAAGTTCTATGTATCCTGAATCACGTTCCAACTTTGAGGTGTCATATTTCACATTTAGTCGTCATGTATTCAAGTGTTATGTTTTGGTCGTCATGTATTTACCGTGTTACGTTTTCAAGTACTTCATCTGTCTATTAAGTAGTAACAGGTGGCACTTTTCAATTGAAGTCTCATCTCACGATTACTCGTGACGTGTCCAGTATGTCACGTTCTCAAGTGATTTGTGGTTCAAACAAATCTTTTTTTAATCTCCTTAAAGCAGCGTCACGTTTTAATTGGAGTCACATTTCATGTTTGGTCATTACATATTTGAAGTGTCATATTTTCAAGTGATTCACGTTTTAATCAAGTGGCATTGCGCTGTTTGAGGTGTCGCATTTAATTCAAGTCACATCATCTGAAGTCTCGTCTCATATATTTGAAGATCTATGCATCCTGAATCACGTTTCAACTTTGAGGTGTCACGTTTTCATATACGTCATGTCTGACGTTTAGTCGTCATGTATTTACTGTGTTACGTTTTCAAGTACTTCATGTTTCCATTAAGTAGTGTCAAGTAGCACTTTTCAATTAAAGTCGCATCTCACGATTACTCGTGACGTGTCCAGAATGTCATGTTTTCAAGTGATTCGCGGTTCAAACAAGTCTTCGAGGTGTCATGTGAAAGATTTTATGCGAGAAATCATTACGATGGATGAAATTCTGAGTTGACAAATTACGATTTTAAATAAGTTGAAATTTACTAATGAAATATTACGTGACTATCGAAGCACGCAAATTGCAAATATTTAAACCACTATGACGCACGTAAAAAAGAAAACAACAATAACAACAAATCAACGATAAAAAAAATTATAAACAAGTATCTGTTACATAAAAAAAACTTTTTCCGAAAAAAATGTGTTACGACTTACGACAACAAAATCACCATTTCGTAGGTGACATGGCGACAACGTAATTATAAATGAACCTAAAATACTATTCATTAACCGAGACGTTATATGTTTCAGATTATAATTAATCCATTAGCGTTCAACCGAAATGGAAATGGACATGTTGAGAATTTCAAGAATCCTACACCATTACTTAATATATTCATCGTGCGTTTTCTTCATTAAAATGAACATCCACGATAAAATGTTCCGATAATTTATGCTACTTCGCTTTCATAAGCAACGGCGAAATTGGGGGTAAAAATAACTCACTTCGCAAATCTTTTGGCGAAATGTTACGTAGTCGAAAAATTAGGTTTGCGATATCGAAAAATGATTGCCTATTAGTGTCTTATGATTCACCGGGATTTTTGCATATTTCTCGAAACTCCTTTTTTGTTTTTGGGAAAGTTGCGAATAGATATCGATTATGTCACATAAATTTAGAAAACGAAAGCAAAAAAAATTATTTTCGATGTAAAACCTTCTACATGAATGCTAATTCCGTATAAATTAAAATTTTCCACATCACTGAACCACACCGAAGAGTTATTAGGTAAATTTATGACGATAGTGGATATGTTTGCTTGTTAATTCGAGATTATTGGTCATATAAATTGACCCGTTTGTAAGGAACCTCTGTGTACAATTACGATTAAACCAGCTACCCGTGCACGTATCATATTTAATAAGGCGTGTATATAAAATTGAATAAAATTAATATCAATAAATAAGCGATTTTATGAATGAAAAGAAATTCGGATATTGAATTTTTTTCAATAACTCGAAACTCATCAATTAATTACACATTTACGTTCGAAGTTCTGCTTTGATATACGAACCAAAATTATTTTACAAGGCCACAAACTCGTTTAAAAGCTTCCTTCGTATTTTTACTTTCGGTTAATTATTCCGCTTTGACGCTTCTCTTTTCCGCAGTTGGTCGAAAATTTGAAAAATTTCTCATCAAAAGGGTAAAAATTAGAGCATAAAATTTCTAGTTGATCGGCGCAACTGAAACTAAATTAATGAAATGTGATAATTACGATTCTACGTAGTTAATTAATATATGCTACTCGAACAATTGGCGTCGTCGGAGCCGAACAAAATAAAAACATAATAAATTAACGTTATGAAGACGTTAATGAAATAATTGACCGATGTTCCATTGGCAGAATGGACTAATTATGAAAGAAGGCCTCTTAATCTTCGTAATTTACAAATTCACGCAGAAATATTAAAATCGCAAAATTTACTACCAATGTGGAAAAAAATCTCGCATTAGTGAATTAAAACAAGCCGACCCTTTCAATAAAGTTGATGAGAGTGAGACCCATGAAAAAATTAACGAGCACCTTGAGATTGATGATTTGACCTTTAACTTGGAGCTGCTTTTTTCTACCATCATTTCAATATTATGAGCTTTTTTCAAGGAACGAAAATTTTTTAATCTTTTCGAGGGAGTTTTTTTTTTTACGCCAAACCGTAATTACTCTGGCGAATTATTTCCGAATAATTTATCAACGTGAAAAATTCAACGTTGAAGAAATCGAAGAAATTAAATAATTTACGCGTGTATATGCGAAAAAAAAATCGGACTCGGTTAAACGACAATCATCGTAGTCGCATTAAATAACTTTAAACGCGTTTACACCTCATGACTCGAATAACCGTAATTTTCTTGTACAAGGTCATGTTTGTTTGAGATTATGTAACAATAAAAATTATCCAACATTAGGTACTAAGTACGTTATACTTTTTACGGATTCGTAGATTCATCCGGTTCGAGTAAGAGCGTGTATTTTTTTGACGAATTTTCTTTTTTCACAACGGCAAATTATCACGAAAACCTTATGTGCTTTTTCCATTCGCTTTGACGTGATGTATTCGAACTTCATCGTAAATATTTCGCTAGCTGTCGAACTTGACGTGAGTACGCTTCACGCAGGAAATTGCTTTTAAAAGCTACATTTTTCAAAAATCTCTCAAAGAAAATACTTCTCGGACCGTGCAACCGTATTGATGAGAAAATAAAGAAAAAATCTCACAACCAATATCGGTGTGAAAGGTATTTCAACCTTATAACGCCGTCATCGAACTAGATTAATTTTTATTGAAAATAAAAATCATTCTTCGAACGAAAACAACATCGTGGATTGTTTGTCCACGTAACCGGGAAATTTCGTCGTCATGAAGCTAATAACCAATAAGTCGCGATTCGTATTACTTTGATTTTTCAAAATGGTTGAAATTCAGTATAAAAAAAAAGCTTCGCAGTGCAGCTTTTCAAGCCGGGCTTTTTATGAATGTAGTATTACAACACTACCACAAAGAACATCGTTGACACTTTTCTAATTGTTCTACACAAGGTAAGATTGAAAACCCCTAAAATCATGTTTTTCAAAGTTAAAAAGGAGTGGGGGAAGAGTGAAAGGTTGAAATCCCTAAAAGGCACTATTTGGGCACCCACTACATGTACATGCTGAAGCATGACCTCCTAGGTCAATTTGGAGAGGCTGCAGCGATGACATAAAACTTTTCAAGGTCAAATAATAAAGGGGTTTCCCCATATAAATAGTTTAGGACGCTGATTTTTGGGTATGTTGTACCTACATATTATGATGCTCTATCAATTGGTTCATGTTTCAGCCTTTTTTGTTTTTTTTTCGCCCCTCTCCACACCTCTTTGAAAAAAGTGACTTGTTCAAATATTTATCCAAGGTCATCTCCACTTTGGTCATCAAGTGGACTCGCCAAGGCAACCTTACTACTCGAATTTGAACTTTTTTTGTTGAAACTGACTCGAGTAAAACGCCAAAAATAAATTATATATGTATAGATTTAGTTTTGTACATTGTTGCACCCATTTTGGTTGTTAACGTACATCGTTGCACCCGATGACGACCTAGTTGCACCCAAATTGAGTGGCACACCAATCGATTTGTAGCCACCATTGCATTCATCCACCCAATCTAAGTGAGGGTGCAACGAGTGACATTTTAAAATAAATTTATAGAGGGTGCAAATGTACAAAAAATTAAT
Organism: Maconellicoccus hirsutus; assembly: GCA_003261595.1. Taxonomy (NCBI): domain Eukaryota; kingdom Metazoa; phylum Arthropoda; class Insecta; order Hemiptera; family Pseudococcidae; genus Maconellicoccus; species Maconellicoccus hirsutus. The sequence goes on along the minus strand of QBDW01009060.1, from coordinate 37,205 downwards.
GCATATTAATATCGAGAGAGCGCGCTGGTAACTTATTATACATTTCAACGCTATATGGCGCACATATGTTGTTGCACCTGGTTGCACCCAGACGTTCGCTGTGTTACCATTAACCTCAACCTTTACATAACGAACATTCTTCATGAATCATTATTTTTTTATATTCGGGTGCAACAATAAGTGTGTTTAAAGACCTGGATGCAACAAAGTACATCAACTATGTATATAATTATATGTATAAACTGACATCGATAAAAATGGTCAAAATGGACTCCGGGGGTTCCAAAACAAATTTCCATTCCTCCCCTTCAATTCCCACCGACTGACACAACATAATAGCCTTGGATTTTTTCGATAATTTCATTTAAAAAAACGACTAAAAATTGGGGACTTTCTACAACATCGTGAAAAAGAGCTTCTACTAAATCGATATCAAAATATTTGTGAGTTCTGAATACTGCAAAAAATTGACAACACTCAACTTCAGGCTACACACCGAGAAAAGTGAAAATAAACCTACAAAGGAATAATTCCGAGAAATTTGGGTTACTTGGTGAAATAACAAGGCCAATGGTTAAAATATGCCAGGTTTCATTATATAATGGTTAATTTTATAGCAAAAAGCGGTATTTCCGATAAACAACGATCCCTACTTTTGCGAATTGAAAACCACTCAAGCTCTTAAGTTTCGTATTGCTCGAATATTTACACGAAACGAAGTTGTAATTGCAAATACGATGGAATTTATTCCAATAACGTATTCAAGATTGTATAATTACTTTGGAGTACTAAATAGCTAATAAATTCGAACTACTTTAAATAAAAACCAATTCAGATGAAAAAAATCACGATCATGCAAAACCTGATAAAGCACGTTGTCATACAAATTCGAAAATAGTCACTGATAAAATTCCTTTTAAAAATTTTCGTTTGCTATTTGCATTAAAGCATCTGTATTTTAAATCGATTCACCATCTTGAAATCCTTTCGAGCGATTCAAAAGAAATCCTGAAATACATTAAGTTTTCAAACTACAAGAATACGCTTGCTTCTCTATTACTCCTATCGTCTTCAATACGGATCATCTCGAACACGGAAATCGTTTTACTTTGAAACTCTACAAATTACTAGTCGGCATCGATTGCCTTTTTTTCTGCACTTTGGCAACTTTAAACGACTTAGTACACGTGGTAGTATTAAATTCCAAATGAATCTATATTTAATTTATCGTATAGACTGGCTTGTGCGTAAAAAACAACTTTCAAGTAAACTCAACGTAGAATTTAAACTTTCAAACGAAATTACCATCAAAATCTGAATAACAGCCTGTTATGAAAAACTTAATGGCCTCGTTTGAGAGTTACAATATCAATTTTTTAATCTAAAATCACTTAAGAAGTAAAACACTCTTGAGGTTATTGTTATACGTAAATTGACGGTAAAAAAATCCATGGAAAATTACAACGAACAAAATCTCTTTTCGAAATATCAAATTCAAAATTTTAATTATACATATCGTAGTTAAAATTTGGAAAAAAATTGGCAATTTATTCGCGTATTCTATACTTGTAAAATTCAACGCAATAAATACAAAATTTAATAGAATTATTTAACAATACCCAACTTTTAATTAACCTCGGCGTTGGCAATCGTGTAATCAAATTTCCAGCAACTTTTTAACCTCCCAAGCCAAATAGTTTTCTAATTCCGATCAACACGAGGTTTCGTCTAATATACCAAAAAAAAGCGCAATTTCTTTCTCAACCAAAATATTTTCAAATTTTCGGTACCTAATGAAAAAAAGTGCCGCAAAAAAGGATTCGTTGAAAGGGCGCGCTTCTGTAATTTCACCGAAGACGTGACTAGCTTTATGTAATGAAAACTTGGCTCATTTGTAAACAAACGCGTAAATATTCAAAAAGTCTAAAACAAGGGTCGAAGTTCTCAACGCGACAATATTTTTGAAATCTTTTCAATAAAAACTTCGCGTTAATTCGGTTACAAAAGGGGAAAAAAAGGCTAGTGGGATTTTAAAAAACTGAAAAAAAAAACACACATATCAACAACATATACGAATTTCGTAAAAAATTAATCACTTTTTGCCGGAAAACTTACACTAGCGTCAGAAGTGCGAACAAGAGGCGAAGTTTCGCGTACGAAATGAATTTTTATTTTACAAACCACACGACAAAGATACCGTAGACGTTTCCGCAGCTGTTTTTGGTTTTTTCGACGTCACCGAGGGGCGGAATTCATTAACTATCGCGATATATTATTAATTAAACGAGTTATTCGATATAAAACTTTAATGAACCTTTAAATCCATACAATGGCTGGTGATAAATTTCGGCGTACGAAAAATGAAAGCGAAATTATAACGTAAACGGTTAAAATTAATTTTCTCAGATAGAGAGAAAAATCTTTGCCCTTATTCAATTAACGGCAGGAAAAAAAAACGAAAGATTAACTATGGTTAAAATATTAATAAGGAATTTTCAATTATCGCGATTTAATTTGCAATATATTACTGGCGAAAATTTTTCAAATTTTACGTCTTTTTTCGTTTAATAATTCAACTCGTAAAATATAACTATAAAAAATTTCAATTTTTAATTTTTCAATTACACTCGTCCAAAAAAAGCTTCGGATGAAATAATCGAAGGTTTTAATTTTAAAAGTTGATCTAACAGCTTCTCAACAAAGTGTCAAAATTATTCTTTCTTTTAATTTTTTTCTAATTAATAAATCGAGCGTTGGTGTTTTTAATTTTTTACCAAGTTTTTTAAGTACTCGTAGTTTGACGAAAAGGTAGAAAAAATTTGCAAATTTCAGGCTTTTTTCGTTTATAAACGCGGCGCTAACTCGAGTAGGTAGGCGACAAATTAAATATTTTTTAATTTAAAGTTGCTCTCGGTTAATTAGATATTTAAGGTACATGTAAACTACCTACGTTAATTAATATGAATATAAAACGGTACTCACTATTGTTAACTTATAAAAATACACTGTTTCACCGTCTATGCAAACAAAACCCTCTAAATCGAACTTTCCGGTGAGAAAAAAAATCGATAAAAATGGTAAAACGGTAGGAAAAAAATTGCTAATATTCGCTAGCTTTTAGCCAAGCGATAACAACAAGAAAATTCGCGAGAACCCGAAGACAAGTGTATTGAAAACACGTCGGTAAATAAACACGCGTCTGGGATAGAATCTCGCGAACCGATACAATACCACCGTGGATCTTTCTTGCGAACTGATAAAACTGCTCAATCAATAGAAGAAAATATCCATAGATGAGTCACAATTAGCCCTACAACCTATCCTACCAAGTTTCGCTTGCGATCGAGCTGGCGGGATACCATGGGTAAAACCTTGACAATCATCGGTTTCGGATCACGCGGAAACACGGGCTGGATTTACACGCTATTTACACGCCGGTCATATCCCATTTCGAAGAATTTCATAACGTTATTCCCCCAGTCTGTTTACGGATAATCAACGACGTCGGTTATCATTTTATTATCACGTTAGAGATGGTGACGCGACGTTACCTTTACCTCAACGTTACACCGAGACTAACAAATTGTCTGGTAATTTTCATTGTCTGGTGAATCGGTTCATTGTTTATAAATTAAAGTAGCGTTACGAATTTAGGAAAGGTATATAGAATGCATATGAATATTCGCGGTGACTTGGTCAGTGATTGCATCTCAACGTGGTAATTTTTTTCACCATGTTGCAGGAAGATAGTAATTCGGGGTCTAATTACGTTACGAATTTTCTTGAAATTCAGTTTCAAGGATTCTAAATGGATCAAGTGGCAAATTTGAGAAAAATATATCGAAAGAGAGTTCTACTAAATTGTCAATTATCGCGTTTCTAGGTCGACAATTTTTACAATTTTTTCGCCAAAGAGACATATTCACGGTAAAAACTATCATTATACTAATTTCTCAAGTGTATCATTCCATTTCCTAATTGTGTTTGCACTTTTGTTTTTCATTCAACCTTAATGCAATAATTTTTTAGATACCGTGAAGGGAATAAAAGTTAATCGTACTACTTCAGGAGGGCTGTAGTACTGCAGTAGTACTTTGGAAAATAGTAATGATCATTATTAGTTGTGAGTAGTGAGAGTGAACTACCTCTCATTACTGGTTCTCAATTCCTACTTCAGTCAAGCTGAAGTACTTAGCATCTTACATAGCTTAGCTACTTATTATTTTGCAGGGAGTGAAATTCGCGATGAAATTTATTCATATCCTTACCTATTACTCTTAGATACGAGGTCTGAGGTCTTTACCGACTTAAAAATGGCGATAAACGCTCTTCCCTCAATCAAGGGTGACTTGTTGCGTGATAAATTAAAATAGTAATACGTGGGAGATTAATTTATTATGAAAAATAATCAAGCACAAGAATATAAAATGTTTTTACACTGGTAATGTGGCGCTCAACTCTTCAATTTACTACAAGGGTCAGTGATGAATATGCTTACCAGTCCCTTTATCAAGGAAATGAGGGAAAGGATTCGTATAGGAAGATAATATTGTAGAGGAGTGATCCTGATCTCAGAAAATTGAGTTTCCTCTTACCCGATGAAAAGTGCAACATATCAAGGCAGTACAGTTTTATTTTTGCAGCAAAGAGAAGAAAATGTAGCTAAAGTGAACAGAGCACACCCTTCAGGTGCAATGTTCAGTAAGATCCTGAATCGATCAATCTTATGTACCATTGCACAACACACTTTACATGCGAGTAGGGCAGTGCAGCTTCATGTTTGCATCAAAGAGAAGAAAAAGTAGATTAAATAAAGGGAGCACATCCTTCACGTGCAACATTTAGTAGGATCCTGGATTGATCAATCTTATGTACCATTGCACAACACACTTTACATGCGAGTAGGGCAGTGCAGCTTCATGTTTGCATCAAAGAGAAGAAAAAGTAGATAAAATGAAAAGAGCACATCCTTCACGTGCAACGTTTAGTAGGATCCTGGATTGATCAATCTTATGTACCATTGCGCAACACACTTTACATGCGAGTAGTGAACGCAACATTTACTAACTTACTCGCGTCATGCAATGATCAACCAATCAATCCCCGCTTGTGCCAGAATTTTTTTTTTAATTTTGATTTTTTTTATTCTATGTTTGACTTTTGTGAAGTCTTTATTTTTTTGATAATTTCACCTGTTACAACTTGTACAATGATTACTCCACATACACAACTCAGTCTCATATTTTTCTGTTTACATCAGTAGATCGATAAGTTAAAACTTTAACATAAAGATGAACATTAAAAAAAACTCCATCGTGGCCTTCTCATCATTTAATCTCACCAAACGTGTTTTTTCATTCAACTACAAAGTTAAAAAGTCAAAAGAAACTTTCATTTTATACGCCCTCTTAATGCACGTAATTTTTTAAAATTTCCATTTCAACAGCGTTGCTGAAAAATCGAAAAAACATGCATTAATCAAGTTCTCAACTTCGAAAAAAATACCCAAAATATTCCCCAAACTAATTACAAAACGTGTTCATCGCGTCTAAAAAGATAATAGACATTAGACATTAAAAACAGTTTCGACGTCGTACGCGACCATGTACATGGTCAATATTTCTCGCCGGGTATCAGCGGGTTTCACTACGTTTACGCGCCGCGTCGTGCACGTAATAAATGGAAACAAGGAATAAACCACGTTAACAGCGCGTAACGCGAGGAAGCCGCTACGCTCAACGGACAACGCCGCCGATGCTTCGTTGTGTTAAACATTCACGTTTCAGCGAGACTGCGGTGGAAAACAACGATAACCTCGCGTGTACTCGAGCTCAACTCGGGTAATTTTTTACCTGAGATTTATCAACTTTTTGGACATGTGAACATGAAGTTTTTCGTTTTAATTAATTTTTGGAATATTTTAGAATTTTATTTACCATGTTGAAAAGTTGATAATTTTTACGAGCTGAAGTATAAGTTTGAAAACGTTACGATGTGTGTTTAAGACGTCTCTGTAAAATTAATTTTATTTCGTTTTCATGCAACTGCGTGATTAAGTGAAGAAAATCTAATCGAAAAATTGCGATTTGGAACTGAGTAAGGCATATATTTCTTGCGTAGATTTTTATTTCATTACTTATCTAAACACAATCTTCATTTCCACATCAATATTTTCATCAAATCGATTAAAAAATCGAGCCAAAAAAATTAAATCGATGTAAAATATCGATGATTCTAATTACAGATAAATTATACGACCGAGCACTCGACGAATTTCAAATCATCGAGGGAATTTATGAACGTATGAGATGGATAGAAAAACGTTGATATTGCACAAAAAATTCAAAAATGAAATTTCTACTACACATTCATCGAGAACGCCACCTTTATGCCATATTTTACAAGAAAAAATAGGCATAATGTAAGAGGTCATTGAACCCTACTCTCACCTGATACGATCACGGTCTCGAAACTTCGAAAAATGAAAATATAACTTCAAAAAACCCCAGCGGTATACCTTGCCTGCTTCCTACGCATATTGGCTATTTCAACCCCTAACCAGTCAAAAGTTGCGAATACCCATGTCTTGAAAATTATTGAACAATTTTTTTTAGTGTTTTCAAAGGGTTCCAAGGATTTTCATGTTTGGAATTCAGATCCGTGGACTCCGGAGGCTAAATAACGTATGAATGAAATGTTACTCTTAACATCGTAAGCAATGTGGGCGAAAAATACAATAGTTTTTTTCTAAAAACATGTACATTATATAGATTCACGAGATGTCCAAGTGATCTTAGTACACAGTGCCCTTACCCAAGTTAATTTTCGTGCACGATTCCTATTAATATTGCTAATTGTTTTAAATCAACGTATATAAACGCTGCTAATTCTCATCAAAGACAGCAATTCTCAGCAGGTGGACGAAAATCATTTGAACACCCGGTATAATCAATTTGTCTAATTAATCGGTGATTTATGGTAATCAAGTTTTGTTCAAGGAATTACTCCGAAAGGATAAAGTAACTGATACGATTATCTAATTTGAATAAAAAATAACAAAAAAACGAAAATATTTTCGAATAATTTAAAAAAAAAGATGGACCACAAAAGATCTTACTCGTCGAGAAATACAAATTTAAAAGCTCGTATTTGATATACTTTCAATCTCCATAAACGTCAATATCTCATCAGCAAAATTTGCTGGTTACTTCGTAAAAAATTGGAAAAATAACGAAGATACTTCTTTCTTGTATCGTTGTTCGAGCTAGTAGAAAAGCTCAGTAAAAAAAAACTTTCTTCTCGACGAACCATTGAACTTGAACATAGAATGACGTCAAAATAAAAAAACTTTCGCATTTACCTGATACATTATCAAACCGATCGCAATGACAGTTTGAAAACAACCTTATCTTCATGCTTGAAAGCCAAACTAACGTAATTTGTACGTTGAAATTTTCGAGTATTTTTCACTTTGCACTTCCAATATCTTCATTTTTTAGAAAGTCGCTCTCGAAGGGAGAATAAAAGGGAGGAATCATACTAAAAATATCCTCTTCGCGGAGATCGGTTGAAAAATGCAATATCACTATAACTCATTGTGAAAGCTAGTTCATTATACTGACGCCATTTTATTTTCAACTCGAGTGGATACCGACTGGAAATTTTATTCAAGTTGCCATCGAAATTTAAAATATTAAAAAACTCGATAATAATCGCAATAACGAAATATTCAATTTTCATTTCTAGTTATATCCCATACCATGTCCGAACTTTCACAATGGACACTTACGCGGTTAAAAATTTCCTCTTACGTTTTAAACACGACCATAAAAAAAACGCTTCGAGCGTAATATCATCCCGTATCCTCGCAATATTTAAGCTCTCTCGCGTAACATCGCCATTTCCACACTTTTTACGCGCTACGGATAATTTTCGAAAATATTCAAAAAACCAACGCTCAAGTTGACGTTTATTTTTTTGCGAAAATTTATACGCCGAACCTGGCGTTACCAGGAAAACGCGAAATTTCTCGACGCTTTCGTTGTCGCGAAAATTATGTCAATTTAAAACAAAGCCTTTAAAACCACATAAAACTTTTTCTTTACATACTGACATAATTTCTAAAGATACTCGCCAAGTTTGTGGCTTGAATTCTCGACTCGCGTGGGCGGTACTCCACAGCCGGAATTGGTTCGTGTCACACAAAAGCTTAAAAATTCCGGAGAACCGGCATCGACATCGATTTGTACTCGCAATACTATTTTTGGGATGGGGGGGATTACATTCTGTATTGTTTCGTTTTGTAATTCAAATAATTTCCAATTCAGCTTCACATCCCCGAGGATTTCGATTCGCCGATGTCCACAAAATCATAGTGTTATTAAAATTAAATTTTTTCGACTTTCGCGGTGTAAAATTTTATTATGGTCTCATAAGGTTGATACGTCGTTCTGTGGTATTTTTCACATCGGTGGCGCTTTGGGAAACGCATCCACGATAAATTTTATTTATACGATAAATCCAATTGGTTCATTCATTACTTTCAAATTTGAAATCGACTGCAAAAAAAATTTAATCGCTTTAGAAGGAAACATCGAAGTGGAATGAAATTGCTTGAATTGTTTCCATTACGACGTGACCATCTGACCAATTATTAAGTAATTACGGTGAAAAGGGTAAAGTTCCTGTTTTCGAACAAATTCTTCTAAGTGGTGGAAATTCTAGATGTATAATTACCTACTTCAGAGCTATTTTCTTGATTCGTCATTTTTGTTCTAAATGTATTTGGAAAAAATTCCAAGAAAAAGTGTTTAAAAATAGGCAAATTCAACGAAATTTGTGTAAATATATTTTCTTTAAGTTTTAAGACGATTGATATTGGAAATATATGAAAATGATAATAATCAAAATTTATCAGGTAAAATTATACTAGGTTCATGACAATATATTTAAAATAAGCGCATAGTTACCTCACAGTCACAAATACAGCAATAAAACCAATAAATGAGTTATAAATTCACTTTTTTTTTGTTAGCTGACAACAAGATTTCCATTTTTAGAGCTAGTAACTTCCCATGGGATGTCGACCGCCGAGACAATGACGCAAAAAAGGAACATAAGTAAAAAGGGGGAAAAAGCGAAATTTATTTTGATTTCAATATTTCGATTTTAAATTTCTTTTTTAATGTTATGATTTCATACACAAGTATACATATTCATGTCGAATTAATATTTCAGACGAAAGGTAATTAAAAAATTATTTATATAATTTATTTCAAAAAATTTATAATTTTTTTTTAATTTTTGTGACGTTAAAAAAATTTTTTAAATAAGAAAAATTAATAAAAAAAATCTGTAATGAAGATTTTGACATCTTTAACTTCATATTTCGGTTTCGATATTTCTCTTTCGATTTCGATGTTTCTTTTTGGGTATTTCGATTTAGATTTCTTAATTTTGGCGTTTTAATTTCAATATTCCAATTCTATAATTTCGATTTTCATATTTCATTTCGATACTTCGATACATCGAGTTTAATTTCGATATTTTGATTCATCGAATTTGCCATTAACATTTCGATATTTCAATTAAAATTAATCGATAAATTTTTTTTCGATTTCGATGATTCCTTTTGGGTATTTCGATTTAGATTTCTTAATTTTGGCGTTTTAATTTCAATATTCCGATTCTAAAATTTCGATTTTCATATTTCATTTTGATATTTCGATACATCGAGTTTAATTTCGATATTTTGATTCATCGAGTTTGTCATTAACATTTTGATATTTCAATTAAAATTAATCGATAAATTTTTTTTAGATTTCGATGCTTCCTTTTGAATACTTATTTCGATAGATATTTCAATTTTGATGTTTTATTCGATATTTCGATACATTGACTACATCGAGTTTGATTTCGATATTTCGATTCCTTGAATTGGACATCAATATTTCGATATTTTAATTGAATCGATCGATACAATTTTTCTTTTTTTTTCGATATTTTGGTACATCGAATTTAATTTCGATATTTTGATTCATCGGGTTTGACATCAACATTTCGATATTTCAATTAAAATTAATCGATAAATTTTTTCCGATTTCGATGTGGATACTTGTTTCGATAGATATTTTAATTTTGATATTTTATTCGATATTTCGATACATCGACTACATCGAGTTTGATTTCGATATTTCGATTCCTTGAATTTGACATCAATATATCGATATTTTAATTGAAATCGATCGATACAATTTTTCTTTTTTTTCGATATTTCGATTTTGGTGATTCCTTTTGGATACTTATTTCGATAGATATTTTAATTTTGATATTTTATTCGATATTTCGATACATCGACTACATCGAGTTTGATTTCGATATTTCGATTCCTTGAATTTGACATCAATATTTCGATATTTCAATTAAAATCGATCAATACAATTTTTCTTTTTTTTTCGATATTTCGTTTTTGATGCTTCCTTCTGGATTTCGATAGATATTTTAATTTTGATATTTTATTCGATATTTCGATACATTGACTACATCGAGTTTGATTTCGATATTTCGATTCCTTGAATTGGACATCAATATTTCGATATTTTAATTGAATCGATCGATACAATTTTTCTTTTTTTTTCGATATTTTGGTACATCGAATTTAATTTCGATATTTTGATTCATCGGGTTTGACATCAACATTTCGATATTTCAATTAAAATTAATCGATAAATTTTTTCCGATTTCGATGTGGATACTTGTTTCGATAGATATTTTAATTTTGATATTTTATTCGATATTTCGATACATTGACTACATCGAGTTTGATTTCGATATTTCGATTCCTTGAATTGGACATCAATATTTCGATATTTTAATTGAATCGATCGATACAATTTTTCTTTTTTTTTCGATATTTTGGTACATCGAATTTAATTTCGATATTTTGATTCATCGGGTTTGACATCAACATTTCGATATTTCAATTAAAATTAATCGATAAATTTTTTCCGATTTCGATGTGGATACTTGTTTCGATAGATATTTTAATTTTGATATTTTATTCGATATTTCGATACATTGACTACATCGAGTTTGATTTCGATATTTCGATTCATTAAGTTTGATATAAATATTTCGATATTTCAATCGAAATCGATCGATATATTTATTTACTTACTTTCGCCTTAATGAATCTTACTAGTACGTAATTGTTACTCATTTTTTTTCGTTTTTCACTGTGATTTCAAAACGCCATAATCAGTCGTCGGTAAAAATAACTCCGTTCATATCACTTTCACGTCATTCTCGAAAAAATTTCTAAAAAAAATAAACACACGACGAAAACAGTTTTTTCCCCCAATTCCACCCACAACTCTCCATCGAAACGGTACACGACCGTCAATCGAAATGCTCGAAATTAAAATACAAGATGGTCGTATAATTTCACCACAAAGCGAAAAAGAGACTCCGGCAATATGAAAAATTAATCGTCGCAACGAATCGATTATTCCATCGCATTTACAAGATTTAAATTCGAATTACAACCGAAACAGAACTAGATCGTTTTAAGCCGCAATTTACTCCAGGTCTTTTAATTAATTAGAATACAAACGAAAAGCTGGAATTACATAAGAGGTTATTTAGCAAAACAAACGATTCTTTCAATAACCCCCAAAGCGCGGATATTTATTGTTACAACGTGAGTAAAATTTCAAACGAAATGTTATCCCGGCCAGGATCGAGATTATTGATTATAATGTAGATCGCGTCTGTTCTTAGACCCTTTTTTGTTCAGCGTTTAAATTACGTTGAAAAATATACGAATGAGTTTATGGAAAACAACTCCCTTGATGGAGATGAATGCGAATCTGGGGAATTCCTCGTATATTTTCGTATTTTATAAGGAGAAACTGCGTTAGGAAGTTCGAACCTACGTATTTAGCGGAATAACTGGTTTCTCCGTGAATATATAATATTGTGATATTGACCGCAAATTTTTACTTAAATATTCTCAGAAACAGGTTGACGATGACGCACGTAATTTTTCCCAATATAGTTCTTAATCGGTTCATAGCTCGCGTTCGTCCTAAAACGAGTAAATATCTCAAAACCAAACGAATCTTCTATACGGTGGAAACATCGCTACAAAAAAAAATTGTCCACCAAAGCGAAAACTTTGAGAAGTTATATACGATAAAGTATTACTCCCGATAGTATTGGTAAAGCTTGAGAATGTTTTTATCTTACATCTCTGCTTCGTTGAACGTTTACAGTAGGCATTTTTCAAAGGCTGTTTGTCTGGCGAAAAACAGTCTAAACAGATTCTCCGTCCTGCTGCTTAATTCGAAATTTTCGTCTTGGAAAAAATCAATTTTTGAAGTACTCGTGATTCGACTGCGTTGAAGAATTCTACGATAAAACTACGACCATTTATTTGATTAATATGTCATTTATTAAGTTTTTTTTTTTTCGTGGCGATTTCACATATGAAAGGAAATCGCTGTAAAAGACGAGACACGATTCGTCGATAAACGCGGTATCCCTACGGGTGCCTAAATCGTGTACCGGATTTGAACAATATTTCCGGTCAATTTGAGGGTTAAAGTTGGAAAATTTTGCTAACGGTTATTGTTCTTGAAATTCATCCAGTAGCTAAGAGAAAGAGTAGGTGAATTTAAAATTAAACGACTGAAGCGTGATTTGAGCAACCTTGGTAAAAGTTCGCCCAGAGAGTCGTATAGGTAAAACGTATATGATTGATGTTACGAAAATTACTTCCAATGAAAATGTAATTTAGTTGAAAAATACAAAACAGCGACATTTTTTCAGCGCTTCGGTACACAATAGCGGAAAGTTTTTTGATATCGAAACGTGCATCGTGATATTAATCAAAAATACGACAATCCCGTGACCTAATTTTATATAATCAAAGGTAAAGGTGACTCGGTAATGCATTCGAAAATATGAAAAAAAATATTCCTGCACGACTGTGCACCGCTAGAAAACCAACTGACAGGGTTTCTTTTTCCGGTGACGATTTTCGCCATTCTTTTGCAACTTCACGTGTCTTATTGACGTATTTTTTCGCCATTGCGAATTCTTAAATTATAACCCGATCGTTTGCGCAATATGTTTCGTTTTTATTCGCGAATCCGTATATTGGAACGTATGAAATGAAAATTTTCGTTGTAATAAAAATAAATATAGCAAAAGTACGGGATAATCTATCAAATACGAGCATTTATGACAGTAACTTAGATTAAGGTTTTTTCGCGCGTAAAAACGAATGATTGATCTTTGTCATCGCTTCGTTGATTTGCCATACTTCTGCGTTAATTTTTCTTCATATTTCGATGAAATTCATCCGACAAAAGTTTGATAAATTTAATTTTAAAATGACGGAAAAAATATTCAAGAAATTTTCCCCGTTAAAAAAAATATTCCGCGAACGTTATCGCATTCAAAAGGAAAATTAAATCTGAAGGCTCGAATAATCGCTTTTTTTTTATTGTTTTCGCTGAATAAAATTTTAATCAGCTTAGAAATTGGAGGTAGTTGATGAATCGTTTTTGAAAATTAACTTCGTAATTCGTTCGTTATCGTTTTTTTATTCATTTTTTTTCCTCCGGCGTATTCGTTTGAAAGACTTTCGCGAACGACGATATTTTTCAATTTTTAACTTTTTAGCGATTTATTTTATTTTTAACGCGAATTTGCGGATGCTGGTTTCACGCGATTTTTTTCATTTTACTGGTTCATATTGGTGGCGCGAGAAGGTTGGGAAGTTTTTGCATAAAAATTAACGACCACGAAATCGGAGTTTTTCGTCGTGTGGTGTTTTTATTAGCTCGAATGGTGGAGTGATTTTTGTATTATGTCTATTTTCGAAACGTTCGAAGATCCCCCCCTCCCTACTCAATGATATTTAGAAAGTATAATTAATTTAAGCCGATAATATGAAATTAATAAAATGATTGAATTTTAATGAAATAATGAATTACATGCGTTATAGCTCATCAAATCATCTCCAACGTATGAAAAATTTGTTTATTGTAAATTAAAACCATTTTCACAATGTTAAAATACATTTCATCATGTATGATGATTACATTTCCGCGATAATTTTTTGAAGTGAGAACCTCTTAGGTGGCATCACCTTAAAAAAGCATTATGGGCACCAAACTGAAATAAAACGTAACGCTGACGTCACACCATGCCCCCTCCTCTCTTTCCACCACATGCAGACTCCCTCACCTCTTCGCGCCGCATGCAGAATTTGTTTGTTGAGGAGCGAGTATTAAACTGATGAAAACGTGACGTTACGCGACCGACTGACCGACTAGTGCCACATCATCACCCTCCCTCCTTCCTTTTTACTGCGCGCGCATTATATGTTCAACATATTGCATTTCACCTTTAATTTTATATTATTTTGATTTACATTCATCTTCGTATTTAATAAAATTGATAAATTTGGAATTTTACTGAATCGGTTTTAATAAGATTTCACCTCTGTCGTGTGTCTTCCATGGCACACCGGATTTTTTTACTCTTTTGTACAGTGTTGCCAGTATTGGTGATTTTCAAGTTTTTTTTAGTAGTGATGATTTACTGGTGATTTTCATGTAAAGTGAAGATTTTGGTGATTTCACTGTTTTTTCTTCAAAATACCAAATTTAATCATTTTTTATGGTATTTTGTTAAAATACTACAAAAAAATCAAGGTTGACAAAATTTAGGAAAACTTTAATGTTTTGTTGTTCGTATTTATATCAACACTGCTGCATTGATTTTTTGAAATTTTACGAGCCATTTTATTTTTAGAGAAATAAATGAGCTTTTCTCTCGTTGGTAAAATTTTGAATTAAGTGCAGCAGAAGTGAAGTTAAGGGAAATTTTCATTTTTTCTCAAGGTATTAATTCTCATTTTGTGGCACCTAATTCAATATTTTTAAACGAGTGAGAAGTTTATTCATTTCTCTAAAAAAATGCCCCCTTGTAAAATTAGTAATATCAATTAAATCTAATTAAAAAAAATTAGCCCATCATTAGCAACACTAAAAAATTTGAAGTAATTAAGTTAAAAAGTAAATTTTTTGATAAAGAAAAAAGTCCAAGGTTTCTCGTTTAGAAAATTGACTAAATTTAACTTTTATTTTTAGTTCATTTTGGCTTTGAAAAAATTGGTGATTTTTGCATTTCTCGAATGGCAACACTGCTGTTGTAAAAAGAGTCAAAACGACGGATAACGATCACGTGGAATTTATAAAATTTCAACACGATATTCTTGAAATTTTGTTATTATAAGAAGATTGAAATTTTATAGTGGCCTATCTGCGTAATCAAATAAGCATCGTATTTCTTCACGATCAAAATATGATAAGATATATTCCAAGAGAATATATTTTTTCAATATTTTCGATAAGTCGACTAAATCGTTAAATTCGTCGAAAATACAAACTGTTATTTTTTGAAATTTGATACACGACGGAGTAGCAACACGAGTTTTCATCAAAAAAATAATGTTTTAGATTACAGCTTTTTTAAAATTTAAATTCTAATATGTATTGTAAACAATTGCAAATTCGTTCCAGTTGCTATCTCTAAAAGAAAATGGCAGGTGCTTGTGGTAGCTATAAAAAACAATTTTACTTACGAAGGGAATTATTTTAGACTATAATAAAAAATGGTTGCCAAATCCAACTTGATAATTTTTCTTTTTTGAACATCGTATTTTCAGTATCATATGAAAATTCGAAACGTTTAAATTAAAAAAAATTTTCACATCTCTTGGTGACGCACATGACTAAAATGAGCGAAGGAAAAACCACACACACATGGGTTTTCGATTTAGCTCTCAATGTTTATTTATAACGTTTCAGCCATGTAATCCTAATCCTGTATCGGGTGTATGATCCATATTGAAGACTTTTCCTCGTATTTGTAATACAATTCTCCTTTTATTCGTGATAAAAATAAATCGTCGTTAGGGTGAAATATAAATAAGATTCAACTGTCCCTAAAAAAAATTATAATAGTGGTTTGAAAACTATTCCAAGTTATTATACGATTACATAAATATTAATTAGAAATAATTCGACTGAGAAAATTACGTAACGTATCAGTACATAATTTATTTCGCAATCATCCTTCGAAAAAAGATTACAAGGTTCTAAAAATTTCCCTGCACCTTTAATTTTCCTCGATTGATTTTTCTTTAACAAAAACTCGTTTCGATATTTTTCGTAGCTGGATTGAACTAAAGAAAAACATACGAAATTTAATTCATCGAGATTCATCCTTTATCAACAACTTTTTCAATTTTGAAAAGAGCATGATAAGAGATTAACCGAAATTAATATTCAGAGAGTACGATTAAGAAAGTTTGCAAATAATTTCAATCGAGGTTTCGGTTTTGGTTAAGGTTTAAAAGCTTACATATTATTGATCATGGTTTTCATTTCGGTTACGGTTAAATTACGGTAACGGTTTTCATTACCGCAAAATTTCAGTCTACGTTACGTCATCATCTCGTAAACATTCTGTTTGATATATCAATAAAAAGAGACCCGAGATGAATTATATTTGATATGAGACCACTTACGACTCAGCACGCCATCGTCGTAAAAGTTGAAATTTTACCTCGTAATTAACCATTCGTAATGCTGAAGACTAAAATCCGACGCTTAAAATCGAGCTTCTTTGTTTTACGCGCGATAATAATAATTCGGCGTATATATTAAATATTAATTATTATAACGATTTTACGCGGTCGTGCGGCTTAATCCTCGACCTTTCGTTGGGCACTTATCTACCTATGTATTTTATTGTTCACGTGAAAACGTAAATATTTATATAGGATAATTTACACTGTATCTCAATTGCAAGCATGTGACTTAAATTAGCCCATTTACGTGGTTAAAACAAACGTGCAATTTTTCGCGTCAAAATTCCAAGCTCGTTGACCTCTATAATCAACCATGTTGAAAAAATTGTTGAAATTTCAAACCAAGTTTTTAACTATGTGCAAAGAACCAACAACCAAGTATCATTGACGATTCCAATGTGCAAATGCTAAGATTCCAGTTTGTTCGTGAACGACCTAGTTTGAAAAAATGGCCATTAATTGTAACGAAAAGCTAGACGTTCGAGTTTTCAAAGAATCTTAAATCAGAAACCGGTGCCTGATGGTTGAATGTATACAGAAGGAATTTCCTGTGGTTACTTCACTTGACCGTGCTCGGTTTCGCGTATTTTTTCATCGCGTTGCTAGCGTAAAACTGGAAATCTCCGAGGGTTCTTGTATACCATAAAATGTGGTTATTTGGGGTGTTTTTAGCATTGTTTTGGAAATTGGCTAGTATTCAAGGTCGCATTATGCACACGAAACAATATTCATAGGTGCTAATATAAAGGTGTTTTCAATGTGAAGGAAAAAGGTACGTCACCGTGGTAATAATTTTCAATGATAAATACCTTAAATATATATTCACTAAGTAAAACCCACGCGCAGGTAAAATTTATTTAAAAAAAAAAATAACGAATTTTTATTCACGATGCGTATTCGACGAATTCCAAACAACCGTAAGTTTACTTTTTCGTCAGAAAATTTTCATCAATGAGCCAAAGTTTCTCAAAAATTTCCTTGAATAGTTATTTTAGAATATAACCCAAAAATAATTTGCCAAAATGGGAAATTTGGATCGCAGGTGTTCACGTGTTAACAACCAGTTTTGCCAATTTGGCATAATTGTGCTAAATTTAGCATAATGGAAAGTCATTTTAGCATCATAATTTTCGTGATTTTCGGATCTAGCATTTAGCATAATTGCTAGCATAATTCAATTCATTTAATTTTCAAAAATTTACCACGACTTGAAAAAAAAAATATAGACAGCGCTCCATACGACAAACGGTTGTACTTCAAACCATTGCGTACTGGATTGCAACTTACGCTAGCAAAGATTGAAATTTTTTTAGCATGTGTAATCAGTGTTGCCAACTCGGCAGAATTCTGCCAGATCTGGAATAATTTCAATCTCATCTGGCACAGAGATTTTTCATCTGGCATAGAAAACATCTGGCATAATTATACGGCAGAATTGATTAAAAATTTGGAATAATCTGGAATAATTTCCATTTTATTTCCCATTTTTATTAATATTATTTTGTGTATCAATCTGAATCTACATATCCTTTTGACTGTTCTTTTTTTTTATAATTATTTTTATTTCATCAGTCAATTATTACTCGTTTTTGTATTCGTTACTTATACTTAGGTACCAAACTTTCGACGGTCCTTATTTTTTTTAATTTTTTTTTTATGTTTAAGTATTATAAATCTTAATTATAACTTCGGTTATGAATCGGATTTGCTTTTTGTTTGTTTGTTTTTTTCAATATTATTTTTTAATTTTTAAGTTCGAAGTTCTAGCCTCTAGGTTGTTCTACTTCTATAATTACCATGACTGATTTACCTTTTTTTATTCGAAAAATAAAATGAGATTTCTTGAAAAATTTTGTGTTTTAGTTTTCAATTCAAAAATTTCGTTCTTTTTTGAAATTTTCAAATATTTGGAGGACAATTATTTTACTTATTTTTGATTTTTGTTATCATTACACGGTTACACTTAGTTTTGGCATAATTTGGCATAATTTGGCTTGAAATTGCGTGGTTTATTTCGAAAATTTGCGAAAAATTCTAAATTTAACTTAGACTAGCAAGGATTGCTTTAGAAATTTGGCATAGAAAAGTCTAGCATAATTTTTGTCGATTTTGGGCACGAACTGGCAGAATTTTACGTCAGCGTAGCATAATTTGAGTGTTCCGAGTTGGCAACACTGTGTGTAATGAATCTAGCATAATTGTTCTGTGCTTTCTGGCATAATCTAGCACTGATTTGACTTCAATCTAGCATAGAGAAAAACATTTTTTTGGCAACACTGTCCACAACATGCGCTTTAGTATTCCGGAATTTTCCATCAATCGATTGATACCTTGTTCCCGTTTAGGGGGTTAAAAGACTCCTCATTATGGGTTTTTCACGGTAACTTCTTCAGTTGCTGAAATTTAAGAAAAATGATTTATAAATCATAAAAATATGATTTTTGGCATTTTTATGTCTTTGCTCCAACACATAACTCGAAACCCGTCATAAGAAGCGTTACTTTTGAAAGGTAACGAAATTAAACGTAGTGCCTATTCATGTTGTAAGGCGCAAAAAAGTTCATCAAATTTTAATTCACTCCATATCATGGTTTGGAAGCTGATGTTTTTGTTAAATAAAAAGTTCATGGTCAACCGTTGACACTGAAATTACAGTAAAGCGCAAATTTTCATTTTAAAAGCCTCAAATTTAGGGAAGAAGTGCGAAAATTGAGGTTTAAAATTTTGAAATAGTTGTTTTTTTTTAAATCGTGTTCAAACCCCAAATCCAAAATTTAAATCTTTTTGGTTCTATAGAAGAAGAGTTATGCTACAAAAACCAAATTTTGACATTTTTCTACCTCCTCTTTCAAATTTTTAGAAAAATTCAAAATCACCCACAACAGCTTTTAAGGTATGGTACCCTTGTCACTTTCGTATAAAACTTCTTTTTGTTGGTAACCCTACAAAGGAACTGTACCGGTCCCAAAAAAGAGGGATTTTTTCCTTCCAAAAATCCGTTTTTATTTTATAATTTCCAAAATATCGAGCTTACGGTGAAAATAGTTATATTTCATAGGAGGGGAAGGCAGGGCAGAGAACCGAAACCGGTAAAAACCGGTATAAATCATCTAAAACAGAAACCGAAACCAAGAGCAAAACAGGTACTTTTAAAAAACCGAGCTCTTGGCGAGAGGGAGTTTTGAAGTGATGTTTTAATTTTGACAAATTAATACATTTATTCCCCTTGTGCCAGCTCCTTTACATGTCCACCAACAAAAAAAAGTTTCATACAAAAAAGTTCCTTTTTTTCATACTCCATAACTTTCGTAGAAACATTTTTTAAAGATTTTAACAACTGAAGAAGTTACCGCTGGGAAGCCAAAATTTGGAACCTTTTAACCGGACTCGAGACACCTACAAAAATTCTTTTCAGGTTTGCCACTTTTAGGAGGAAAAAAAGCGAAATTAAAATTTATTAAATCTTAAATATCATTCACGCTGCGATGCTAAGGTTACGGTAAAAGTACTGCGGATAGTTCAGTGGCCCAGCATTGTTTAAATATGATATGTCATCGTCGCTTCGGCGTATTATGAAAATGTCACGAATACGTGATCACAGTACATAGCCCAAGATAGAAATTCTATCGAGCATTTATTTTATTTCGAACTTGGGAATTCGACACCATTTCTTTCGAGTTTCGGTTATAACATAAAATTAAGCGAATTTTTACGCCCATAGTCCGGTAATTTCGGTACTTTGGGTAAATTTCCACGAAACTTGGTGAATTTAAACGCTAACACGATAGTAAAATTTTTTTAACGGTAATGACAAAAGTACGAAAGTTGCTCTAGAATAAGACTCGTAAAATTCTGCTCGAGTCTTTTTAACAATTGGACATTTCCGTTGTAACAATACACGTTAGGTTAAGTTTTCGTCCACAATACAGCTGTTGCACGTTGTTATAAAATAGAAAACAGGTAATTTTATTACCAGCCCTGAGAACTATTCTTGAACCGAGTAAATTTTCTCATTCACGTTTACAACCTAGAACATGAAGTATAAAATATTTTTCGCTATGCTTTTGAAAATATCGTTTATCGTCTACATACGAGTATACGTATGTTAAGTATAATGGCAACTTGTATAAATAATTTGATATTAAAACATTCTAAAGGTGACGTTGTAAACGTAAACAATGTACCTGCATGGAGGTGAAGGTGTAATTATTTGATTTAAATCATGATGCTTGTGTGATGTGGTAAATTTATGGAGGTTGTGGGTATAAACATTTGATTTATAACGACTTTTTTTTTTTCACCATCTATTGTACTGATAATTTTTATTTTTCCATTAAACGGTATTAATTCCTTGGCCTATTATTATAGATGAAAAAAAAATATCGCAATGACCGGAAAAAACAAACCGCTGATAAAATGACACCACGTTTGGAATGTAATACTTTTTAACCAAATCCAGCCCCAAGTCAGATTATCCATTGAGCGCGGTATTAATTCATATAAAATGCAAATTAGGTTCGAAGTCCTACAAAACCTTGCACATTTTTACCAGAAACTAAACGTCGGAACTTGAATACATGTAAATAATTATTGGTCATTATAATATGGAAGGCATATAAGCAATAGGCAAGACATCACGTACCACGATATACTTATCATTTGCAAATACAAGGAAGAAACGAGGTACCTAACCTTCCCCACTTAATTTTTCCTCATTCGCTAAAACTGGTTGGGATTAATTAACAAGCAATGTATACAATACCGGCGAAACCTCATTAAAGTGTTTTTAAAGGACATTTGTATTTGAAAAAAAATTAAATAAACCGATTGAAATGTCTCGTCTTGTGTACGATTGCGTAATATGCAAAAACGTGATGATGGCGAAAACGTAATTGTTGATTTGCGCAGTAGTTTCTGCCGATATAAAGGGTTTGCATTTAATCTATATATATTTTTTTATAGGATTAAATTTTTTTTTTATGATTTATGCGTGAAGAATGCACGAATCGCGTTTTCGCGAATTTAC
Source organism: Maconellicoccus hirsutus (assembly GCA_003261595.1). Lineage (NCBI taxonomy): Eukaryota > Metazoa > Arthropoda > Insecta > Hemiptera > Pseudococcidae > Maconellicoccus > Maconellicoccus hirsutus. The sequence continues at coordinate 15,513 of QBDW01009060.1, read as the reverse complement.
GTTTTTCCAATTTGGGTACTTTAATTAGTTTTTTCTATTTGTACTTAAATGAGATGAATAAAAAATTTATATTAGGTATTCCCACATCGGTATAAATTGATGTATCGAGTATATTATTAAATTTCGAATACTCGTATCTCATTTTACGATATTATTATGTTCAAGTCATCGTGTATTTTTAGCATATAACAAAATAAATGATTCCTGCGGCCAAATCAATGAGTACTTATTACGATGGAAGTAAATTTTATGACTTTGGTAAGACTTAAATTAGGTATTCGAGTTCGCTATAATTTTTTATGCATTTTTCAAATTGCTGAAAAAAAATCTTTTTTGTTTTTTTTGGGGGGAAATTAATTATGGGTGGTTTTTTTTTGAAGGAAACTCTTTGATAACTTCCGACAGAATTGTTCAAAAATAAATTCAGATTACGATAATGGAATATGACATAAATTTGGATTTTTTTTTTGAGTTTCCTTATAGAGAATTTATTAGTCTCGCCATATATGAGTTGCTGTACATGGCGAAAATTTATAAAAAAAAAATTGTCTTCGATTTTGAGAATAAGCAATTTTTCATAAAATTATTTTTCGTTGAATAATTGATAACAAAAAACTACTACGTGAGCACGATTACGTAAAAAAATCAAATCTACAGAAATCACATTTTTATTGAAAAATTTGCTTAAAAATCCATTATATTTGCAAAATACGCAAGTCACGGGTTCGAGCTCCAGCACAGGCAAAAATTTTTGTTCATGAAAAAAATTTTTTTCAGCAAAAATCGTTTTTAATCGTCTCAGACAGAACTTGAAAATCAATTTTCGAGTGTTCGAGTCATATTTTACTGGTATATCGAATTTTTAAGGTAATTTTTCACCATAAAAAATTGTTTCATCTTGGCGAAATTTCGATTTTTGTAGATTACCTAAAAAGAACGTGTTTAGGGTCTAAATCGAGGTAACTTGACTCGCTGAACTCAAATTCGGGGCTATTTTTACAATTCCATAATTTCTTCATGGACAATTTTGGTTTTTCAAATTTGAATGAGGCGTCACTGCGAAGAAAACTGAGAGAAGTCAAAGTAAACCTAGGATTTGTTCAATAAAAAATTTCCATTTTTATGATGTTTTTGATGATATTCGAGCTTCCATAGATGCGAAAGCGATTTTAACGAATAACCAATCACGGGACGTGAATGTAGAGTATTTTCCAATTATTATACACTATTTACTTTTTCCCTGAGAAAAAACAACGTGTTTATTGCTACATAGAGGTACTCCAAGGTCACTAAAAATCACTAAAATTAAGGATAGGTCAGTTTTCACAAAGGCAATCGAAAGAGTAAGGCTTAGGCATCAAATGACGGTTTAGGATTGAGAAAATCTTCACGAGAACAAAACGGCACAAATTTGAATTTCAAGTTTGAAAAAAAATTTATCAATTTCAATTTTTTTCAAACGTTTATAAAACCTTTTTGAGTAATTTTTTTCCAAAAACAAATACATCTTCGGAAAGTAGAGACTTCGAATTTTCCAACGACGTGTAACATTCCTACTTTCGTGCTTTCCGTCGTTGCGCAATTAGCTTCTAAAAAATTCGTTCATATTCGCGAGTTGCACCAGCTGTGTTGAGACTTTTGAGCGGTAGCGTAAGCAGAAAAGTGATTTTAGAAGGTGAAAATCCTCAGAAAAAAGGCATTTATGAACATGTTCCGAAGTGAAGAACATCGCAAAGGGTATCGAACAGTAGGTAGTATGACCAAATTCCAGTTCATCATATTTTTCTCGTAGCATTTTCGTTTAAATTACTAAAAATATAAATACCGAACCGACCCATTTTAAATATAAAATATTTGAATTTTCAAAATACCAACAGGTTGTCCAAAAATTCTAGAAATTTTCACCAACGTTCGCGTTAAGCTTGTGAAAACCATCGAAACGATAAAATGCCGCAAATTAGTAATTCATGTAGATTTAACAAATTCGACGCGAAATCACGCCGAGTAGAAATTTCTCAAATACGAAACACGCGTCGTCCTTCGTAAAAAAAAAAAACCCTAAATTCATTCAAAAGCGATAATTTCATATCATCAAAACAGACCCAGGTATTCATATGGATCGTTTATTTTCGCCAAAAATAAATATTTGCCATTAACCAAAAAAAAAAAAAACAGGAGGTTTAAAAAGAAATATGAAAAATTTTCTTTCGTATTTAATAACCTTTCGAGAATAAATCTAAATCCACATACGAGTATAACGCGGTCCCTTATGTGTGCAAAAAAAATATTTATTTTTGAGTTGAAATCAAATAATACCTGAAAAAATAACCACGCTTTGAAAAATCGAATTTTTTGGTCGTAAAGTTGAAACGAATAAAAACGATGAAAAAATTAAGCTCGTGAAATTGAATTACTTTGAAATTTTCTTCGTGTGTGTATGCATAAAACAAGCGTTTTAATGTCACAGACCCTTTTTATTCTGTATTACATAAAGAATTCTCCTTCTTTTGCAGATATTCTTCGTATTTCTTCCTTTTTACGTTCGTCTTGCTGGTGTAATTCCGTCGTCAATATTTAAGCTTGGGAAAAAGAAACAAACATACACGAGTTTACGTATCATAAATAGGTTAAGATCAATTTATGATGTAATCGTATTTAATTTTTTCATTATATAGGTAATTTTTCAAACGCTCACGAACTAATAAAATTTAGTCGTAAATTGTTAACAAGAAAATAAACAAAAAAAAAAAGAAGGTAGATAATGCAAAATACATAATAGTTCGATATTTGAGAGGTATTTTTTTCTTCAAACATGAAAACCAGTTTAATTCAGTATTCTTGTAAAGCAATTATCAGAGTTTTTGCCGTTTCAGAGATAGTAATTATTAGAAAATATCTACATAGTGTTATATGTATACGCGACGCAAATACGTATACAAATGAAATATGAACTCGTCTGGGGCTATTGTCCTAGACCTAGATATATCGACGTCGAGTACCACCTAAATTATCCAACTTATATGTGCGCTGATAACTACGGGCATTATAGGTACGAGCAGCATCAGGTCAACATAACAGCCTCTGATGTATCATTGTTGGAAGATGACTCTGCCACTAAAATATTATAGCAGGTATTACAAAGCTAACCTTGTTATCATCTGCCGCGATAATCTGACATCTACGAATAAAATAATTAGGTTTAAGGTTGGTATCACTGATAAGTACACTTTTACGGTGTCTCGCCTCAAGGGTATGCGCTAAGTAGCAATTTGATTCTTTTATAACACGATGACTGGACTTAATCTCGCGGTGTTAAAAATTTTTCGTTTGAAAAATTGTGACGAAAAAATTTCGCAGATTTATTTTTAATATCTTTTTAATGATTAAGGAAGAGTGGAAAAAATCAGCCAGAAATAATGAACCATATGTTACGTCTTGAGGTTCTCGCTTTTGTAAACGTATTGTTGTAAACAAATCAACGTAAATTAGGTTATTAGTTGTAAACTCGCGATTCGCACGATAAACAAAACACGTTTCTCCACGCAACGTATCACTTTGAACTTGTAATTTACTTTTACTTTTTATATTTGATAGAAGCGCGCGTTCGCCGTTCTACGTGTACGAGTTGATTGAAAATTTACGCGGATTGAATTACCTATCGAGTGAATTCTAACGCTGTCAAAGGAGCAAAACACAAGGTGGGCGGCGTGAAAAATTCTCTCGCTTCCTACGTTCGTGTATATATAATTTCCTATTTACGAATTACCTGAATCGACGTTTCCTTTTTGTCTTAAATTTGTATTAATAATCAATACCTTTCGAGGATGATTTTGTTAAATCGCGCGACGTGAAAAATTAGATACGTTTATTTTTATCGCATCTTGCGTTATTATATTTTCGCTGGTTTGGTAATTTTTTTTAAATTACGTAATTTATACGTCATGTGGGGCTACTTTGAACAATTTCGCAATTTTTTGCTTTAATTTTTTCTCCTGCTATTTTTTCTAATTAGATTTCAAAAAAATGATTTTCATTCATCTTCTACACATATATATTTTAATGCTCTCTTTCGAGGTGTATTTTAGAAAAAAAACAAATCGTTCAAAGTAGCCCCCGAACACTTCATCTTGTAGTATTTTCACATAGTTGAAAACTATATTCCCTGAAAGAGCGTCTCTCGATCAAATGAAGTTCAAAAATTTGAAAAAAAAGTCCATATTTAAGCATATCGTGGAGTACAAATTGAAAAAATACTTCGAAGTATTCGTTCTGTACCATAAAGCATCAGTTTACGTCCTAGTCCGCAACACTGTAACATGTTCATGTCACTTCATGACAATGATGTTCATCAGAAGACGTCATTTGATGTCACATGCCATTCGTAACCATGCCATGTCACCATAACAATGACTTGTCATCAAATCATGTCACTTGACGTGCTACCATGATATGATCACATGTCACTCCAGACCATAACACGTCACCATGACAATGAATAGTCATCTATGACAGGTCGCATGAAAAAATTACACATATTCTTCGTTAAACATGAATATACGACGTATGGCACGTTTTGAAAGGAAAAAATGATCACCTGACTTGTTATCACATGTCGTAACCACCATGACACTTGACCATTCCAATGACGTTTATTATAACAAGTCATTACATATCAAATATCAATCATAATTACAACACGTCACCATGGTAGTGACTTGTTATGGTAGAATATATCATTCATTATTGGGACTGTCAAGCAAAGTGTCTGATATCTGGTGGTAATTGACGAAACTAACGAAGAGGTACCGATGAGACGTCGATCAGCGCAATCATACACTATTTGCGAAATTTTCAAAATTTACTAGCAATTTTCGAATTAAAATATAGAATTTTAATTTCTGACTCCTAGCGGTTCGTTATTGAACTTACAAAGAGGTACCTCACATTAGCGCTCCAACAGATTCTTGACTGTCCCAATAATGATATGTCATCATAACAGTGACGTGTCATCTATGACATGAAAATATCATGATTATCACTCATGAGCATGACACGTTGCTCTGAAAATCACCGGACGCTTTTTTGTAACGATTTTTCGTGATGATTTTCGATTTTGTGTGCCGAAGCCAAAACACGAAAATGTCAAAAAATGTTAGGGCTATTTCTTTACCATTCTTATCAATAAGATTTTTCATAAAAAAGGGGGTCACATAGTTACCACTTTTTTTGAAAACTACTGAACGGATTTCACTGCGGTTTGATTTAATTTGAAGGAAATCCACTTGGAATTAAGAGTACGGGAGCTTTTTTTGATTAATTGAGTACAAAAGGAAAAAAACGCAATTTAGTGAGAAAAATTGAAGTGATGATATCTGGGCTCCTTAGACGAAAATTGAAAATCTAGCCCGTACTCTTATTAAAATAGTTGTAAGAAAAATATTCATGAAGAAAAAATTGAAAAATTTTGTTTCCACAGAGGTAAGTGTTAACTAAGTTTAGAGAAACGGAGTTCGCGGGGGTATATTTCAAGATGGCCGCTGGACAGTTTTGGTACCACAATAAAATTTGTAGAGAGCGCATTATTCAGTTATGTACAAATTCGTTCCTTCAATTATCATGTGAAATCCATATCAATCATGTTAAATTATCAATACCGTGATGATTCAAAATGAACTATATCACAGGCGGTCATAGGGAGCTGCTCGGTACATAGCATTTCGCTTCCACATGGCGCAATGGTAAGGAATAGCCTTAAGCAGGTGAGAAAATTGTATTTTTTTCATTTATGAATACCAAATTTGTGTAAAAGTAAACAAATGATAAGAACCATGCGAAGTAGCCTCATTAAGAAAAAGGTCTTAAGCAAGGTTGCTGTTTCAGCGACACTTGAAAACGTTGAGAATCTTGATAAATGGATGTTCAGAGTAAGTTATATTTGAAAATATTTCGTGATTTTTAGAACCAAAACTCGATTTTTAAAATGAGAGTTTATTTGAGCATAAAGTTTGAGCTTTTTTAAAGAACAATTTTCAACTGAGTATTAATTAGTTGAAATTTAGTTATGGCGAGAAAGATGGAAACAACGAAAAAAACTTGAAGGTTCTTCTCATGGACGGACTGGCCCACAGGGCAACCGTGCAAAATCTCAGTGCGCCCTCGTGGTTTTCTCAAATTTTCCGGTACCCTCTAAACAGCCAGACCATCGCTGATTCTTCTACTTCATAACACTGTTTTCTCCAAAAAAAATCATTTTTCTGGCCATCATGATCAGGCTGTGCTAAAGGAAAAAATACTTCGTTCAAAGTATTCCCACATCACGGTACGAATAAAAACAAGGTAATTTTTATCACGTAATCAAAACGCAATTTCGACCTTTAAAATTCGAAATAGTAAATGATTAACTGATGTATACAGTAAAATAAAAATGTTCGTTTCGCAACATCGCTGAAAAGAAACACGTGAATTATACGAATACTAATAAAATTTAACAACGTTCGGTAGCGATGATTTCGCACACACGAGCTCATTACACGTTTTTCACCGTTTTCAGTCTCCGCGCACGCAATTTTCAAGTTTGGACATTTACAAAAACCACCTAACGTGTTAAATATTGCATAAATTACATCCAGGAAGCGAAACAAATAAACGATCTGGTTTTCATGAATAAGACACTTTGCAGAAAAAAAATCACCTACCAAGGTTCTGTGATTTAAATAAAATTGTATTTTTCGCATTTCAGTTGGTAATTTTTTTTTAAATGCAGAATTGAAATTACTCCGAAAATGTTTTCTTTTTAAGTACCTATGTACTATGGTCATTGACCATGAATAGTCTTCCTGATACTACGTTCCAAAAAACTACCAGCATGGTTTTCAATTTGGCGTCGATATTTTTACGAATATTTTAAATTAAACGGAAATACGTCAGGTTGAAATTAAAATTCATATTGGTAACTACGAGTACTTTGCACTCATCGAAGAAATACGAGTAAATTAATTTGAAATTTTGTACGTAAAGTAATAACCTTCGCGGAAAGAAACTTCTTCAATGAAACTAATTTTTTCAAGAAGTAACGATCCCGGTGCCAACGATAGTCTAATTATCGCGTAATTAAGATACATTCACGTAGACTCGTTGTGCATTAGATGAGAAACAAAAGAATTTATAATAAATATACGGAAAATTGAAGCAATCGATCAAGCATATAGCGAAGTACTTCACAATACGTTTCATGTATCTAACTTGAATAGCAAAAAAAGGTTTTTCTATATAAAACACACATTTTTAATGCACCACAATCAAATCAACTTGTTCGTTTATTACGAAACCAATTTAGTATTGGAAAAAAAGTACATCGCGGTACTTGATGTAATTCCAAATCACCCTTTTATCAGACATATTACATTATTACGCAATTTCAAGGTCGAAAAAAAGATGGTAATTTAATAGAGAATCCTTTTTGAAAATGTCAATTTATCAGAGGAGAAAAAAAAAGTAAAATAAAACTCCAGCTCATTACACAAATACAATTACATCAATCATTCTAGTTAAGCTTACGCGTTTCAGCGCGAATAAAACTTTCAAAAAAATACATAATTTCGCGCAACGTAACAATTTAAGCGTAGAAGAGCTCTTATGACGTAATCAAACGTATTGAAATAGAAATACGGATGAAAAAAAATCGCACAATACGAAAATGATAATAGAACTTCAAAACGAGGAAACACTTGATCTGTATTACGTAGGATGCAATCGTTGATGAAAGCTTTACCGTTCATTCAAATAATTTCAACTTCACCAAACGCCACATCTACGTTGAACATTTACAGAAACGGAGCTAAAAAAAAAAAGTCTAAAACGGGAATTCGTGTCCTGTATATTTCAAAATGGTTCATCTACCTTTGGGTAAAGATAACACGAAAACTTCATTTACACGGGATTAAATTCGTACCCTAATATTCCCAAATGTCACACCTACACCCTTTCCTTGGCACTAGTTCTAGTTAACAACTAGACGTTAATTACAACGTGATCGTAATACATTTCATCATAAATGTTATCCGTCCAGTTGGCCAATAACACGTACCATTTCAACCGGAAACCTATTCAATTTCCCTCTTCAAACGATGTCCGACAAAATTCAAGAAAATCTACGTACGTACTTTGAATAATCATGACGCGAAACTGGCCGATCTTTTGATACGTTCAACTACACCATTGCGATGATAAAATTTCGCGAATGTTTATTTTCACAATCACGTACACATTCGTTTTTCTTGAATTTTAACCATGTTTTACATTGAAAAGAAACCGATTACTAAAATGTGAAAACGAATAGGATAATTAAATAATTTACGAAGGAAATCGTTATTTTAAATCAAGAAAGACTGGGGGAGCCCTTGAAGGCAAGGAACGAGTTTTTCATATGGTTCGTTGAGTTTTCATATAAATTTCACGACTACAAACAAAACGAACATGTGTTATGGTTTGCATAGACGATGTGAAAATTACGATAACAATTTTAATAATAGGCAAATTTCAGCGAGCATTTAAACGAAAAGATGCGCTAAATTTCACCGCGTAGATGAAAATGACATATCGCTCTTGCTAGCGAATCCTTTCAACGTTTTGTATCTTTGAAAATTTCATCAAAAATTCAACATTTCTACGTTCCCATGTCATCGTCAAACTTTCATGAAATGATTTAAAACGCTGAAATATGCACAATTGCGCTTCTTCGGCGTTATTAAAACATAATGCGAAAATTCGACTACATTTAATTACGCCGATAAAAACCGCGTGTTTTTCGAAATTCCCCACTCTTTGGAATGATGGAATAAAACAAAAAATCCGATTCACGAAACCGCAAATTTTCACGATCTGAATTACTATAGCGAAATAACGAACGCGTAATTATCCGTCTGATAGCTAATTTTAATTACCGCGTGATTACGGCTCATTAAATTTGCGATGGTTTTTATTTTCCATAAATTGTCTTTAATCACCTTAAACTTCCTTAAATTATAATTAATAATCATCAATGCATCGATAGATCACCTTCGACAAAACTTATTGTAAATGTTACCCGCATTGACAATGAATTTATTGATGAACCTTCATCGTTGAATAAAGAAACAGCGTAAATCTATTTTGGCGGTTTTACTCTTCTTATCGAGAAACACGCGATGATCCTGCAATAAGAGTAAACGCAATTTTATAATTATAAAGATGACGTTTTCAACCAAACGACGTTACGTTTTCGATTCCTAATTATCGGATTATATAATCAATCGTGCTGCGTCGTAATTTGAATCCGGTGGGTGTAGCAGCATCCGAGTATTCGACATTGTACTTGGAACCAAGCATGAGTTGCGATTTTTTGAGGGCTTCTTATCGTAGGGTGCCCATTCATGGTACATCTTTAACATAGCGAAAAACAAGATCATTAGAACCTAAAAACACCTTAGAATTTAATTCAAAGCGATGTATTCTTATGAATTTTCGTAAACAATTATTCAATTAGTGGATACAATTACAAGGCGTATTCTCACATCATGGCATTTACATGCTTGTTTGATTGCGTACATTGCAAAGCTACATGGAATAAAGGAAAAACTAGACGTCTCGAAAAAAAATCACGAATATATGGTTCTTTAATTACACGTACGTGCGCATCAAAATAATTCATTCTCGTGGTAGGTATATTTTTGAAAAATTCGTACTATGTAAACACGCTTATTAGGAAACTTTACTTCCGCATTTTTCGCAAAAAAACGTATAATTTTGACAGCTCACCGGTTTTTAGAAATGAAAAAATTTTCCAACATTATTCACGGTCTGGGTTACCATTGATTATGTAATATTTTCGTGTAATTAATACGACAACGTGAACTTACAACTCAATCGTAAACCTTAATTACGAGTTTAGTAAAATTTACGAGTCAATTTTATCAGCGTGAAAATTCGGAATTAAAAAAGAATACGACAAAAATATACTCGTTTTGTCGACAGAATGCAACATCGTAACAAGAAAATCGCAACAGGATGCGAACTAATTCTAAATAAAAACAACTCCTTTCACTTTGAAAACTACAAAAAATCAAGATCAAAAATAACTCCTTCGTTAAATTCAACAGGCAACTAAAATAACAAATCGTACCGTTCAAATATTATCGTAACATGTACTAATACGTCAAAAACAAAATGTTAATTCAACGCTAACATTATTAATTGGAAAATCGAACATCGAATTTAGTTATTTATCGTAACACTTGTTGCTGAATAAAATTTCATCTGTCGCTAATAAACTCCTATAAACTTGAATAATAAAAGTTTATTGAAAATTTCACCAATACGAAGCAATATCGTACGAAATTCCATCCTCGACGCTAATAACATTCATCGCGTCGCTTTTTACCATCACGTTTTCTCGATATTCATTTTTTTTCTCCCCACAGAACTGCAACGATATTTAAAAGGTTTAAAAGATGTTAATCGATAAACAAATATTTCGTGTAACAATGAAATTTCGCAACCGGTGAGCCAGCGATTCCAAAGATCATTTCGATTGTCCTTAAAACAGCGTGCTGCCTTTGGTAAGACGCCAATCTAGGAGCAGATTTGTCAAGTAACGTAAAATTTAATAAGACATGCACGGATCGCATAAATGTGCCCGATAATGTCCTTGATCGTATCCGACAATAAAATACGGAAATACAATAACTATCGCAGACGACCTTCCTAGATGGACCAGGGCTCGCCCATTAATCCATTATTGGTGAGCTACATAACTCCTTTAGACGAGCAATTACTGATCACTCAAATAGAAGGAGGGAATACAAAAGTGAAGCGCACGAACAAGTATAAAGGAATTTTATCGCAAATCTTTCGCCATATCTAACACCAATTATTTTTGCTCAGCTGATTACCGTATAAAGCTATAATGAGAATTTTATTAAGCATGCATGTTCACGACATGAAAAAACTAAATATGTACTCTATAATGAAGACTGCATACCTAATAGGTAAGTATTATGAACAAAAAGAAAAAATCGAACTCTTTCAATGATTCATGGAAACAGTGGAGTGTGAATATAATATAATTGTATGTTAAGTACATGATACCTCTCAACAGTATCACTGCCAAGTACCACATACTTACATGTATTATGTAATATCTCTATTTACAAAAATCAAATATCTACCCATAGGCAATTTAGTAAAAATGTCAGAAAGAGCATAGTCAACTGTAATTGGTTGTTCCTCACTATACTTCGATGGTGGATGCATCATACATATCTCAATCCTGGTTCAAATTTATCCATTCATCAGTATGCTATTTTGGTTACCAATTCATATTTCACTAACGATACCTCTTGGAACAATAATTTTTTACTATCCGGAACGAAACAATTACATCTCAAAAAGTATGTAGTTGTTCAACAAATTATTCATATACTACATTTTCATAAAATGGTGATAAATTTGATTTAGTTATGATAATTCACTCCGCTTAATAAGAAGCTAGTTAACGTAAAATTCAACGAAACAATTCGTATTAGTTGTATAATAATTCAAATAAATGTAATAGGAAGTACGAGTTTCATTGTTTGAAGAACTGAAAAAAAAACGACAATTTAATTATTTTTTTCCTCCAAATATTCAACGAAATTAAGTTCCCTACAAAGCTTTTTATTATTATTCACAAACAATTTTAGTTATTTCGTTAAATAACGGCAATAAAAGTAGTTTTTACAATTTTCTCGAAGAAATATGTACAAATGAAAAAATGGGGTAACTCGATTGATCAACGAACCGTGCATTTCCTCATTTTTTCAAGTTCAAGTTTATCGTGTTAAGTTGTACAAATAAAATTGAGGAAATACTTTTACGTGTTATTTATTTTCGGTGTACTTTGTCTGATTAAGAATCCATAGCGATTAACAAATCTTCCGACGACTACCTTTGATGATCTTGACTGTTATATCTAAGATTACTTTTCTTTTCGACAGTGGATATCACTGCACATGGTGTACGATCGATTTATAAGATATAGTGATAAATTAGATTAGCTTGTAGAAATACTTGGAAATCTGAAATGTAAGCAATTAATAATATCTGATTTATGAGAAATTGAGAAGTGAGAAATGCTGCAACATACGGCAGACTTGTCGGAAGTTCATGACGATGATTTACTTACTGCAACTGTACGCCGAAAAACCACAGATTGAAGATAGAAGTGAATAAGAGATGAACTGAAATTTCAGTTCACACTTTGTGGCACTAAATTTAGTCAATAATTTAACACGTATTTCTATAATAAGGATATTTTCCAATTTACGAAACAAATTGATTAAATCGAAATTCAAAATCGTTAATCGTTATCTCGTGTTGGAAATCAGCTGATAATTTCATTGCGTTTTGCCTACTCTTACCGACCGGCGACCATTTATCCTGTTGCCTATTCCGTGCTACCTATTTCACTTGTGTTTTTTTGTTTTTTTTTAATATGTTAATTTATTTGAAAAAATATTACTGTCGTAATTACTTTCATTAAAACAATATTCAAAAAATTGTATTTAAGAAAGAGAAGAAAAAGAAATGATTATGTAGCGTCATAATTATGTGTATAGCTTATTATATCTTTATGAATGGATAATATTAATCTCTGTAATACACGTACATGTTTCTGTTTTCCGTATTAAACTTCAAAGTCGAACCTCTGGCACGTGAATAAAAACTACAATTAAATTGGTTCAATTTAAATATCTATTTCATCATTGCATCTCGGTAATTACAAACAGATAGATTTTATCAATACATTCTAAAGAATGAGTAATTCATTCAGGTGTAAGAATTGAATTTTTTGCTGAAAAAAAAAACGAAGGAACGTAAATACCGCGAAATTTACATAAGGAAAAACTCGCAAAACTTGGTTTTTCTTTAATAGTTTAGAAAGGTCAATTTCATACTCTAGATACATTCACGAAGTGAAAATACAAATGATTTTGACAGCATTGTCTTGTTTGATGATGACGTCAATTATATTAACCTTTACAGCTTCAACTTACCATCATTTTACAGAATTATTCTCAATTCGTCGACAAATTGACAACTGTTTTAAAAAGATGTTAACCGAATCAGAAAATTGACATTTTTATAAAACATTCCACTATTTGTATTTCATTTTACTTCCTTTCCTTTCATTTTATTGCAATAATTTGGATTTTATGAAACATAGAGTTCTCTTTCATCATTATTTAGAAATAAAGCAACACGTTCATTTTATTTTGAAAGAACGAATAAAAATTGAAAATAGCGATCAGCATTGTACTGAAAAAATATTCAATTTTCTCAGCGCCATTCGGAAGTTTATTCATCTATGCCTATAACAAATTATTTTTTTCATTTCTTTTTTTAAGCTAATACATTAAATTCTTATTCATAGTATGCTGATTCATGCTATCAACGGTTCATATGAAAAACTGAATCGATGAAAAAGCAACTGTTGCTTCTATAGGTTCGATAGAATATGTTTGTAGGTATTTAACAACTCTTACAAAATCGTGCATCATCGGAGAATAATAGAAAGCTGATTTGAAAAAGAATTTTATAATATACGTCGAGTGTTTTAATAAAAAGTAAATGTATATAGAAAATTTCTAAGTAGATTAAAATTTTTAACATGTCATCTCCGTTACTCCGCATGAAAATATCTTCGAAAAATATCGTAAAAAATTACATTTTTTCGTTCACTTGAAAAACATTCAAAAAATATTTTCATTTCAGTTACAAAATGCGTGAAAAAATTAATAAAATATTTTTGAAATATTTACACAAAAAAATTTTCAGGATACATTGTCTCTTAGTTCATATTGATTGTGGCATGCGCAACTTACCAGCTTCGTTCTATTATCACAACATTACTCTCGAGTGAGATTAGAGACGAAACCATCAGGAAATGCGTTGTAGTGAAGATGTTTTTTGAAATTTCGGAGCCGACAGTGTTACATCGAATTCGTATTTTAATGAAATAAAAATAATATAAAATCGTTCATCGTGCTATAGTTATTTAAACGCAAATAAAAATTTTTATAACGATGTTTTCTATTAGTTTTGTGTCCATATGCCCATCGAATAATTCACTTGCTGATATCATCCCAGGTAAATAACGTTTTTAACGCTTATCAGTGAAATTTCATGGAGTAAAAATTTCTACTTTTATGGTTTTTTGTTGATAATTTAATTTTTTTAATATTGTTTTTTATTTACTTTTTTATTTTATTTTTATATGAAATTATTTGGTAATTAACGTTAGTACATGATATCTTTATTTTTTGATTTTCACGAGTACCTACAATTTTCCCTTACAAATTACAGCATTCTTATTCTTACTACATAAAATTTGAACGAATTTAACGGTTTTTAATCTACATACGATCGTATTGAATTTATTTTTTTGGAAAAAATGTAGATCCATATCTTTTGAATCTTTTAATTCGTAGCATTTGATTGTTGATATAAATTGAAATAGATAGGTACCTACACTTTTTTTTCAGAAAAAAAGTGCATGATATTTTTTGCTAACCGATAGAAACGATAACACGCACTTATAATTAATTACTTGTGAAAACCAAAAAAATAAAAAAATGAAAAGTCGGAAAATTCACTTTTTAAAATTAAGTTGCATTCGGAATGTAGAATTTTTAATGATACGTTATTCTGATAAATAAATTTAGTTAATAGCAAAAGACAAAAGTCTAGATTTTTTTGCTATTTAACTGCATTTCTTTCTTTACTTTGTATGTGGGTCAATGAACACCAAAACGCCCAGTAGCTGACCCCATATTTTTCGATTTACGATATGAAACAAACTGAAAAGATCAAATATCCTCGTTGTGTCATGTAACACAATATAGAAATCGATACGGAAGAAAATAAACATTGTGTTACTTCGAAGCGAGATTTTTCCGTAGATACCCACGAGAAAATTTATACCTTTCGAGTACGTTTTAAATGAAAAACTTATTGGCTGATTACTTCCTTTTATTTTGTCATAATATTTATTCGATAGAAAACCGCAACACTTTCACAATACGCGTACATGAAACACCAGAAAGTTTTGTCTTCAAAGGACTTAATTATTTAATGACGTTGCAATTTGAAGCAACCACATGAAAGGCTACATTTGCCAGCCTCTTCCAAGTCGTTCCAAGAACAAGAGTGATTAAACTTTTAGCGTTTAAAATTGCGTAATTTTTCCAAGGCGAACTACCCAATGATGATAATTGGAGTTGATATTAAAAGTAATTACGTAGCAGGTAGGTACTGAATGTTACAGTTGACATAGACAAAACAAAAAATTATAACCGGATTATAGAAGAAAAAAAGTGATGTTTTCTTTGTTTCACGAATGAATGTTTTTCCACTAGGCGTTAAAGTCCACTAGTTTTTTCAAGTGATAAATATATTCGGAAATGCTCGGAAATCTTCGGATATCGCTTAGTGTAGTCA
>QBDW01009047.1:0-26767 GCA_003261595.1 Maconellicoccus hirsutus | reverse complement strand
AAATAAAATTGTCCGAAATCTCACAAACGCTCCTTGGTATGTGAAGAACGACATCATTCTCAAAGACTTCGAAATACCAAATGTTAAAACGACAATAACTGAAAGAAGCATCAACTATCAAGAAAAAATTCTTCAACACGAAAATACCCTAGTAAAAAACCTTTTAAGTCGAGATCTAGAAACCTATCGACTTAAAAGATATCACATATTAGATCTAAGATTTCGTTTTTGATCTAAGATTTCATTTTTTAACTCCTGTTAGGCTTATTGTTATAAAAAATAACAGATTGCCCTATTACTAATCAGAAATAATAATAATAATAATAAATTGTCGGGGTTCTCAAATCTATAGAGATGGGTAAGTGGTGCTCAAAATGAATCCTCGATGCGAATGTGGACGTGGTTTTTTCATAGGGGCCTTTTTTAATAGTATTTTTATTAAAATAGTACAATACAGATTGTATAATTGATACGGGAAACAAATAGAAGTGGCCGTAGCAGATGTTACCGATGGATCGATTAACGGCGTTTATAGCGGCTTTTATTACAGGATGGAAAGGTTTGCGATTCGCGGATACATTGTGTGCATCGGCGGTGTTTTAATTGGACGAGGATATGATGAATGAATAATTCATCGGGAAGTGTAAAAAATAGATTTACTTAAAAGGAGCTACGACGAGTGAGTTAAATTGGCGAATACTGGAAGATTCTCGCGTCTCTTGGCACCGACATCGACATGTATATCGTATATGATACTTCACCTAATTATTATTCGCCAACGATAAAGGTATTGTCGGATATTAATTATTTTACAAATGAGAAATATGATTTAAGATCGGCGTGCGCGTTAGTATTCGCGAGACGCGCGCCGCAGCCCTTCAGAATGTCTTGTAATGAATAGAATACCTATTAGGCGTGTGTAGATGAAATAACGAAGCTCATTAACATGCTTTATGCGGCGCTAACCTCATATTATTCTATCCTGTACGACGGGTTTTCAAACTCCGGCGCGTTTCCAGACGATGGGGTGGTCTATGGGAATAACCTCACGATTTCGACGTCCGCAGGATGTTCGATGAGATGGTAGATTTGACGATGGCGTTGCGAAAAGCGCGCATTGATCGTGGTACTATGTGAGATATGTGCGTGGTAAGATGAATAGAGATTCGTGAATTTTTTATGGCCATGGAGAAGCATAGGGTGTTTGGAGTACAGCGTTAAAAATTAATCCGCTGGTTCTTTATTCTTTTGAAGATGTACCCCGAAGGCGAACTCGTCCGAGGTTTGATCGATTTGGTTAGTACGAGGAAAAATTCGAATTGTAAGCCGTATCGAGCGAAGAAAAAAGGATGCGAGGATGCAGATGGCGAAAATGTGGGATCCTTGAAATCCTTCAGAGTTTGAGGTATCGATGAGATATCGTGTTGAGAATTTCGGATGATGGCCTCGTCTAGAGGTTAATCTGGAATTATGTAGAAAATCTAATTTTCTGGTGTTTTTTTTCCTCTCTTCAGAGATGTGCTACGTGGAAGGCTACAGTAATGTGATTTGTTCCATGGTCACGTTGACAATGCTGTATATATATCGTGTAATTTGCCACAATAACGATTACTATTCAGATGCGCGGTGGCGGGGGGAGGGACGCTGGTGTGTATTGTATAAAAATATCATAATTTAATAGCATTTCATCCGGTTAGGTGACGCGAACGATGATATAATCCTACTGACTCGAAAACCTTTCGTTTATCGAAGCTACAGCGAGAGGAGATGAGAAAATAGTTTCGTGTCAGCGAGCATCCTAACGAGTCGATGTGTTTGGTGGTATACACGTGTACACTTGAGTAATTATTGACGCTTCGGTGATACTAGACGGAGGTTTTAATTGATATATCTGGATAGTTTTAATTATGCGGAGAGACAAACATAAACGAGTTGAATACCGAACTCTAGTGTGTTCTTACTTTTTAGTTCTTTCGTGTGAGAACTGGTTTCTGGGAAGTTGTGCGTTTAATGAGACAAGTTAGAGATGGCTATCGTATGATTAGGATCTGCTTGATGATTTGATTAAAAGTTGAGGTTTTTAATACGTTGTATCGAAAATTTCAAGCGATCGAGAAGGTAATGAGTTATATCACATGGACTTGATTGAATGCTGCTGTCTTCAGATTTCTTCAAGTAACGAATCGGTGAGTCAATCTGAGCTCCATGATTCATTCCATGTTGACATATTTAAACTGGGGTTCAAAGTCCAATCCTTCGCTATCGATGTAACTTTTATCTATAACTCATGTAATGTTTCCTAGGGAGCGATCATGAGGTCAGAGTTCACATCTATTATGGAATTCACCACCTTACAGTTTGCTGCTGCATAAATTTGTGGTAGGTCTCCTCGTCTCCTTTCGATAAACTGTCTACTTCTTATCGCTTGGATAAGAACGTTTTACATTTTGACATTTTGCATTATCTCTGCATCTCTCCTTATGCAGAATTATAATTTAAAGCATCCCATTTCAATTTTCCATAAGAAGAGATTGTACTGGTGAATCATCAAGAGAGACGGAGCAAGGGGGTAATTTGTCGCAAGCGCAGGTTTCCTAAAAGGACTTAAACTAGTATTGGCAATTTTTCCTTATTTCGTTCAAAAAATATGTATTAAGCAGAAATTAAAGAGAGAGAGGAGAGGATGTGCTACATTTTATCAAAATACATAAAAATTGAACTAATAAATTGTCACTTTCATTTTGAGGGATTATTACTTGAAAACAAAATGAAAGACTTGGATCCTCTTTCGCTCATTTTGTAGGGAATTTAAAGAGCTTCAATTTTGAACTGAGCTATTTTTTTGATTAAATCAGTTTTCTCAAAGATACGAGCAAGAATTGATTTTGGAGGATACTATCTTGGGGGAGGGGGTGTCTGGCGGACTTGACAATCATCTTGTGGTGAAAAATATTATAAAACGATAAAGGGTGTTCAATTCTGATTTCATTTCAAAAACTCTTCCAATTATTTTACACCTCAAATGCTCGATGATTTTGAGTCTTCATTTACCTCACAAAATCGAATACCTAAAATTTCTCAATTTCTCATATCAAAATGTTGCAAAAATGAAAAAAAGGAGAACCCGTTAAAAACTGTAATAAAAGTCATCTTGTTTATTTCATCTGACGAAATATGTACCGCTGTATTTTTGGCACTCTTATTGTATTTATTATTTTATATATACACTTTGTAATATCACACGAATTGTGCGCTGAAAATGGCTTCTACACGATGGTTGATTCGTATTATCGCTTCATATTCCACGTGCATCATCCGTTTATTCGTCTTGAGTGTAAACTCCGCGATGAGAACGGTTTGTTAAAAAAATTGAATAAAAATCGCGAACGTTCGCACGTGTATTGCGAATATTTCACAGCGGGAATTTAATTTAGCGTTTTTTCTCTTGGATGTTGCTTTTTAGTGGTTAATTTTTAACGCGAAGTTTCTCGTTGTTTTATCGTCTCCAAAGATGAGTTGCTACTTTATCTTTAATCTTGTCAGTTTTTTGTCGAACTTCGGTATTCCATTAAGTCGCGTGAAGGTGGTTTTGTGGGAAAAAAGTGACGTTGCGTTGAATGAAAATCGAATACACGTGCCATTATTAATTCACCTTTTGTTCTACGAAATTCGCAATGATTGGCGTTGAATTTTTTCACAAAAGTTGCCTTGGAAGTTACATAATACGTTGTTTGGGAGTTCGAACGTGTTCATGCTGCGGTGTAAATACCTTCGTGTGTGTAGATTCTTGTAGAGGTATTAGCAATTTTATTGATTTATCTTTAGTGGCTAGATTTGGTTTTCTGGAGATTCTCTTCACAAAGGATTCCGCTTTGAGGGAAGTTATCGAATTGTTTTCAAATACAGTGAATTTGTTAAATGTACTTGGAGGTTTCAAGTAGTAATTTGATGGTTTGATTGCTGTGATTTTTATTGAGCTGTGTAATTTCATCGTTTACTGAGACTCAGTTGTTGGAAGTGGAATCGATGAAATATTACGAGTATTTATGTAATTTCCATAAATATGTGTTATCTGCCGTTATCAGTTTTTTTTCTCCAACTTCAACACGCGTTTCATTATTATCGTCGCTATCGCAATTGAAATTCTGTAGTTAACTCGGGTAATTCGTAGTAATTCCTGACGTCTCGCGTGCATTTGTTGGTGAATTGTTTAGGCATTTTGTTGTTATCCCTACTACATGGTTCGAGCCGCGCTGTGACCTTGGGTAGTATGATGTAATCCCTTACGTCGCTAGCCTGTTCTCGAGTAAATCGACTAGGCGTTTTGTCGTTATCCCTAGTGCTGTGGTTTTAGTCACGTTGTAACCTTGAGTGGTTCATTGTAATCCCTGACGTCACTAGCGCGTTTTCTAGTAAATCGACTAGGCGTTTTGTCGGTATCCCTACTACGGCGGTTCCAGTCGCAGAGTAACCTTGGGTTATTCGTTGTAATTCCTGAAGTCACAGGCAGATTCTAAAGTAACTTCGCCAGGCATTTTATTATCTCCGCCATAATAATTTAGGTAATTCGTTGTAATCCCCCATACCACATATACCTTCTCAAATAACCTCGACTAAGATTTCGTAATAATTCTCCCACACGCAAATCTAATCGAAAAATCATTTCCGTAATCGTTATCAAATTATTATCATACCTGGGCCATTGTTTCCATAAACCTCGCTAATATTACACATTCACGAAGTATATATCGTAGTCCGAAAAAATTCATAAGCTCGGAGATTAAAGTAATAAAGCAAATCTCACGAATCGCATCCATCATCAATCCTCGGTTTATATTTTTTTTCACGAGCACGTTTTTTTTTCAACTACGATGACGACGCGTTACATCTTGACCGTGGTTCAGCTTCTAAGAATGACTCACTGTTTGCTAACGAGTGTAATCGTAATTAATGACGATAAGGTTTCGGAATTGTCGACACGGAGGAGTGCTCTTGTTTAAATATCGTGCCAGGTAAACAAATCGATGTGTTTTACCTCTAATTACTCGAACGAATTCATCGCCGAGATAATGAGAAACTAATTTTTTGTGTTATAATGCAAAAAAAAGTCAATAGGTTGTGCCAAATAGGAGTTAACAATGTTGCATGAGTCATAGGTCAAAGGTTTTATAGGTCAAGTTTTTAATAAAGGTTTACTCGTTGGGTCAATTTTACCAAATGTGGTATCGAGTGAGGTATAAAATTTGGTAAATTTTTTTACCGAAGATTATTTCTATAAGAGGAAGGTATGTTACGAGGTCATCGCTGGAATATTGAACAACGATGAGTTATATCGAGAAATTTTATTTCAAAAGGTTAAAATCCTTTATCATATTTGATAAGGAGTTTTCTCGGGTTGCAAATAAACATCGTTATCGAGAGGAAATAACGTTGGTAGTTGTAGCTGTACATCAAGTACGTTATTTTCTCGAATTTATGTTATTTCACCGCGGTTAATGGTTTGTTTGTGATAAAGTGAAAAAACCATGATAAAGAATCGTAGATGTATAAGAACAATAATTAAACGATAAAAAGCGTATAACATTGTATCAAGAATTGAGCTATATAAAAGGAAACTTTGTAAACATCGATACCGCACAACGAATCTATTACGTGAGTTGAAATGTACAATGTACATGTATGTCTATGCATATGATTGTTACAGTAAGTACAGGGTCATTTACCAAAAGCGGGCCCCTGACTTGAAATAATTACTGTGAAGCCCCCATAGAGTTACCGAGATGAGCGAGGTACGAACCCTGGAAATTTTTTCTTCATTTTCTGAAAACGGTCAAAGAAAAGAAGTCGAAAAATTATTTTGGAGATTTTTCTCTTAAAAATCTAAAAATGGACGGATTTGGTCAAAAAGTAATCAGATTAGTATATTTTGATGCTGGGAATCTGAATATAGCGAAGTTGGTCACCCGACCCCCTTCACAATAAAAAGAGTCGAATTTTTCTATCATGCTGATTTTTTGAATTTTTTGAAAAAATTTGAGTTGTCAACTTTGAACAGCTGTAACTTTTTTGGGGGCAAGATAGGGGGCTGGTTTTGCGATTTTTGAAATTTTCAGACATTTTTACATAGGAATCCAAAAAAAAGTGAAAACCCAAATTTTGGTCACCAACATCCAAACCTTATTCACAGTCACATATTCTCATCGAGTGACTAGAGTTTTTAAAAAATTTCAACTAAATTCGAACATCTTTAAATAAGTTTCTGTATCTTAATAATGCTAAATAATAAGAACTTAGAATTATTTTCGCCATTCAGGTGTACGGATTTCACGCCATGCACATTCACCGGTGCCATCTACAAACTCGCATATCGATCAGTTTTGATTCACTTTGGTTCGTTAGAATTAAGTCAGTATTTTGTGGTATCTAATATGAATTTATGATTAATTCTGATACTAACTTAATAAAATTTGCTATTTATCTGAGGAATAAAGGAGGAAAAGTGAAAAAATCCATTTTATCTGTTTTATTCGATCGACTTGGGTTAGGAATAAAAAATAGAAGTATTGTGTAAAGTACTTTATTGAGTACTATACATATAACATATACATTGTGCCCTAACAACTCGTGTACGGCTGCATAGACGCACGTGTAATTTCACCCAAGCTAACGCGTGTCGGTGACTGGTAATATTATGTAATTGTTAGTAGCCACGAAGGAGTGGGAAATCTTTTTGCTAAATCACCTCTTTTTACGAGGCGAAAATTAAAAATCATATGTGTAAAGTGTAAACGTCATAAAAAGTTATGATGGAGGAATCAAGAAGGGGCAGTGTTATCTGGGTGTTTACAAGAAGCAGCGAACATAAAAAGTATTGGAGATTTAGTCACGAAAAATCATTTGTAAATGTCCGATAAAACACACGCGTCATTCGCCGTAGGTCTTAACGTAATAACGGGGTTATTTCGTACAATATTTTTTATTTTTAGAATTTACGATGTATTTGCGCGAATCGGTAATTACTCGATTTACGGGGACTTTGCGAAATAGTATGAGGGATTCTATGGATTTTTTTTAGACAGGGTGAGATTCCATGTGGACATGTGTGACCTGCATCCTTTTATGGTGCTATGCCGGTGTTTTTTTCCAATACCGTGTCGCCGCGAGCGATTATGTAATTGGAAGGAAACATAGCGATGTTTTGAACAAAATGAGTAATTATCGATATATCGCTGATGTGCTTTGAGATGCCTCGCGAAATTGTTAATGCGTGGATAAAGCCTTTGAGAAGTTTTAGAGGGATTTTGTAGTAGTGGAGATGTATCAAGAGCTGGACTCATTGGATGTTCAAGGTGTTTTATGTTAATGAATCAGTTCGAGTTTATTCAGGTGTTTCTGTAGAATTAGCAGATTGGGTGGGTTTCTGTGTAAATAGAGTTCGAGGTATTTGTGGTAATTTTTTATGTACTTTGGAAATTAATATCATTTTTGTTTGTTTCTAAATAATAGAATTTTTACGAATATTTTCCATTTTTATCGCATTTCCAAGAAGTTTAAACCTTACATCGAAAATTAATCTCGTTGCCATGCCAAATAGCAAATATGTCTTTGGATACTCTGCCCGTGCTAAGATACGTCCTATAATTAGTTTTTTACGACCTTTCTCTTTCATAAGCATTCACTTAATGCATCTCCCGCTATCTTGACATATCCGGATAAGAGGTTCATTGGGTGAACATAAATGAAGACCTCTTTGTCTTTAAAAATATTTGGGTATTTTCTTTTCAAAGTATAACAATTTTGTACTAGTTAAAATATGTGAAAATGGCGTAAAAAATCAATAGTAATAGAAGTGACGTCATAAATGCAATTTTTTATTAACTAATGACGTCATTGTTATGTGCAAAATGTTCTCAGGAGTTTTAGAGGAGCTGGAACCAAAATAAATGTGCAAGAGGATGCTCTATCAAAGTGTTTTTGTAGACTAATAACATCATGAATTATTTAAACAAAAAATTCTACGAGGACGTGAAGGGAGATGGAACTGCATCTTGTTTATTACTGACGTCACATAAATAAATGTTGGAAAATTGAGGAAAGCAAATTTTGAAGTCAGTAATTTTGCCATGTCAATTCTGAGTTGAGGGATTAGACTAATGACGTCACTAGTCTAATTGTATTGAAAATTTATGGCATCGGTGTCGTTTGTAGGAAATTTGCAGGGAGTTGGAGGGTATGAGGAGCAACATTTATTAAAGAACAGCTATGGCAAGGTTTTCTGATATACTGATGACGTCATTCCTTGTATTTGATGAATTTGAACATATCCAAAATACTCAAAAAAAAACGTCCAAAAATTTCAAAAAAATCAGTGAAAAAGTAAAAAACTATGATAAAATTTGGCAAAGAAACCACAAAAACATGCAAAAAAATCAATTATAAAATTACAACAAAAATCGCTCCAAAAAACGACCAAAAATTTGAAAAAAATTAATATAAAAAGTAAAAAATTACAACAAAAGTTAGCTATAGTTGTCTAAAGAATTATTTTAAAATTACAGCGATAAACAGCTCAAAAATGACCTAAAATTTGAGTAAAAATTGTGGTAAAAACTATTTAAAACACTACTAAAAATTGTCAAAAAACCATAGGAAGGTGACGACGAAAAGTATTTCAAAATTACAACAAAAAAAGCTCAAAATTTTTGTAGTTTTTTTTGCCATTTTTAAAGTTTTTGTGGTAATTTTTCACCTCTTTTTTGAACTTTTTTAAGGCTTCTAAGATTTTTTGAATATTTTTTTGCCAATTTTGCTGGAATTTTTTTATTTGAAAAATGAATTTTTAATTTACTCGTATGCGTAAATTTTTTTGATATTGAAATTTTGGAATCTTTCCTTCTTTTTTATCAACTTAAACGTCATCGAAATGAAAATCCGAAATGAATCCATATTCTTTATGGTATTTGGCTCGTCGAGAATTTTCCAATTCAATCATCTTATAATCGAGAGATATGAAGAAAACTGAGGAAAAAAATCATAAAAAACGAAACTACCACAGATGAAAAATACCATCGACGTACCAACATCTTCATCCTCTTTATCCCAAACACGAAAGATTGTCAGATTACACGAGTGTTTACACTAAAATACCATAAAATTTCCTCGACTTTATATCCTTTTGCACATAATTGAATTTGAAAAAAGAAAATGCCCCGTTAATAAAACGTTTCATCGAACGTGACAAGCTGGGTTTGATCTTTTTTAGATATTCCAAGATCGTGTTTTTCCTTCTTGAAATTTTTCCCAAAGACGCGTGCCGTCAAAGGATTCAAGAGGAAATTCCGTCATCGCGTGTTTCACTGATTAAACAACCATCGAGAGTACGCGAAGACATGTCGTGAATTTCAACAATCGCGTTTATAATCCGGGTAATTACTTTGGCAAAACAAACACACGAAATTAAAAGTAAAAGTTCAAGTGACACACGCGATGGTTCTTAATATGGAAAATGGAAACGAAGAAAAAAGCTCGAGTATTGTTTAGGACAAGTCTCGGTGAATACGAATAAATTAGTTTTTTTTTCTTGATTTCTCGTCTATCACGTTTTTCATGTTTGGATATGCTTCGTATGTGTACAGAAGATAGCTGAATAACGGTGAACGCACGCCCAATACGATATGGTCGTCCGGTACGGAATATAACTGTATGCATAAAAATCTGGCTAATCATAATGTTGATTTACTCGCGTGTTTGTAAAAACAAGCGAAAGTCGTTCGTACAAAGTATACTTGTTTTCTAGTGTATGAGCAGGTGATTTGCGATATTGTATGTTTTATCTAAACATTTAAATCCAACGGAATTAATTATACAAAGAAAGCCAATTTTTTACCCGAATGTTGAGCATTGAACCAGTTATTACCATCTGAAGTTTATTCTCGATCGAATTAAGAAAGACGTTTTAATGCGTTTGGCAATGAAAATCGAAAATTTTTCAGAAAACAACACAGAGCCAAAGATTTACGTAGTGTTGATGCGTGCATCAATGCAGTAATAAATTGGCCAAATGACTCGGGCAAATGTTCTTGGCTACGTCAATTCTTCGCTCGTAGAGTTGACAAATTTGTGATTTTGTAATTTTACCAAATGACGGGGATAATGATCATGTTTGATCTTTATAACCTCGTCACCTTTATACGTCGATGAAATTATTAATATGGAAATTAACGGTAATAAGGAAACGGCAGTTTTAATCGTGATGTAATTATCGAAGATTAAATCTGGGAGGTTTGCCAGTGGTCGTCTTGTAAGTGGTGGTTTGCGGATCAAGGGCCAAGAATTAATCGTGTAGCTTGTGTTTTGTTACGGTGAAATGTGAAATTTAGGAGGTGAAATTGAAATAAAATCGTGGATGAGGATGATTGAGTAGTGTAGATGGAGATAAAATGCGGCCTGGAGCTTGGTATGTTCATAAGAAAGCGAGAAGATTGAAAATAAATTTTTATTGATTTCATAATAAACTAAAATTGATAAAAATTTGTTTAAAATTGCTTAAAATTATGCAGAATTGTCAAAATATTGTTTAATTGTTCCAAGTTGTTCAATATATGCTCAAAATTGCACCAAAGTTGTGGAAAGCGATTGAAACAACGAGAAATTTGGTTAAAGTTGTAAACAACTAAATCAAAGTAGTGTTAAAATTGATTAAAGTTGTTCAATGTTTACTTAAAATGGCAAAAAATGGTCAAAATTTTAAAAAAGCTTCAAATTGATTAAAATTAGTTTTAAAATGCTCAAAATAGCACAAAATTGTCAAAAGGATGTCAAAATTGGTTAAAGTTGTTTAACACACTGACTCATAATTGCACAAAAACTGTTGAAAAGTTGTTAAAAAAGTTTAAAATCGATACAAATTTGTTTGAAATTGCGTAAAATTGTCAAAATGTTGTTGAAATTGTAAAAAATTGTTCAACAATTGCTCAAAATTGCATAAAAATTATTAAAATGTTGTTATAATAGTCTAAAATTGATCAAAATTTGGTTAAAATTCCTTAAAGTTGCGTAAAATTGTCAAAATATAAGTGAAATTGTTTAAAATTGTTCAATACTTTTTCAAAATTGCACAAAAACTGTTTAATTGTTGTCAAAATGGTTTGAAATTTATCCAAAATTTGTTTAAAATTGCATAAAATTATCAAAATGTTGTTAAAATTGCGTAAAATTATGCAATATTTGCTCCAAATTGCACAAAAACTGTTAAAATGTTGTTGAAACGGATTAAAATTTACCAAAATTCGTTTGAAATTGCTAGAAATTGTTGAAACGTTGTTAAAATTGGTCAAAGTTGTTTAATATTTGCTCAAAATTGCATAAATTTAAATAATTTTAACAACATTTTGACAATTTTTGTGTAATTTTATGCAATTTCAACTAATTTTAATCGGTTTTAAACTGATTTAACAACATTTCAACTGTTTTTGTGCAATTTTGAGCAAATATTGAGCAATTTTATGCAATTCCAACAACATGTTGACTATTTTATACAATTTTAAGCAATTTCAAATGAATTTTGATCGTTTTTAAACAATTTTGACAACATTTTAACTATTTTTATGCAATTTTGAGCAAATATGAAATAATTTTTATGCAATTATAACCACATGTTGACAATTTTACGTAATTTGAAGCAATTTTAAACAAATTTTGATCAATTTTAAACTATTTTAACAACATTTTAACAGTTTTAGTGAATTTAAAGAAGGTATTGAACAACTTTTAATAATTTTAACCACATTTTGACAATTTAACGGTGTTTTAAACAAATTTTAATAGATTTTAAACTATTCTAACATTATTTTAACAGTTCTTGTGCGATTTTGACTAAATATTGAGCATTTTTATGCGATTTTAACAACGTTTTGACAATTTTAAGCAATTTTAAATTAATTTTGATCGATTATAAACTATTTCAACAGTGATATTTTTTTGTTATTTCAACCAAATTTTTCATTTATTTAATCTTTTTGCTCAACATCTTTTCAATTTTAAACAAAATTTGAATATATACGACCAATGTTTGATCAGAAATTAAAATCTGCTGCCATTTCGATGTAAGCCGTCTTCAAAAGTTGATAATAATAATACAAACCATCTTTAATTTAAAATTTTTCATAAACCTTGCACCTTGATTGGTTTTTTTCAAGTTCTTTCATTTCGAGTATTGTTTTTGAAGAAAAAATTGCCATTTCATTGATTCCTTGAAAAGCTCATTGTTACGCTTGGGAATTTTCCTTTTATTTTTCGTTCTCGTTTTCTTTCACCTCTTAAAAATACTCTCTCGATTTTGATGCTTCGACGTGGAAAATTTTCTTTGTGTAATTTTTCAACAACAAATTAATTAAAGAGTCGAATTTATCTAAGCTTTGGGTCGTTACAGTTGAAAATGAATTTTCTCTCTGTCGACTTCACTTCTACGTCGTCTTGCGCTGAAACGATAGCTTATTTTTGCAAGCTGGCGGATTAATTATCCATGGCGCTATCGAATAGGTAATTAAAGAGGAGAATAAAAATAGGTAATACGAATAAATAGAACGTTTAATCCTACTCGTTGATCATTTTAATCGCCTAATCATTTGCATATTTACTAGTGTCGTAAAAATAATCGAGTCATTGCGCGCCCGCGAAGTACTTCAGGGAAGGGACGGGGAGGGGGGACGAAAATACACGATTTCACGTGCTCCGATGCTTACGTCGTATATGAAATTACGCGCTATTAACGAAAACAAAAGGAAAGTATAATTTTCGCATCTTGGTAGCATCGCCCGAGGTCTTAATTAAACCGAAGAAATTCTACGGTCTGTTTGGGTCCCGTGGCCTTGATGTGGTTCCAGCCATGAATTTTTACTCGAAGAGATGATTTTTTAATCGTCGAGAAAACCAATCACGTCTGAAGGGAAGTTTGAAATTACGTTATCTTGTTTTCTTTTCTGGTTCGTTTTTCATTAAAACACCTTCCATCGTTGGCGAAGAGGGTTGGTAAAACAATACGAAAGAATTTCCAAAAAAGTTCCACGGTACAGGGGTGTTTCTCATTAAATGGAAATTCATTTTCACGACTTGTAGCCGAAAATCAACGGCGGGAAAAATGCGAAGCAGGCGTGACCCGTATAAATTACAGACGTTAAAAAGTTTTTTTAAATCGAGTAAAAATTTCATCAAGTAAATCGACATTACGTGGTTGTTCCCTTTGTCGAGGTGATTATTCGTTGCGGAATTATTTTTCTTGTGTAATTTTAAAAAGCCAAGGAGGCTATAAATTCAACGAGGTTAAATTGAAAATACCCTCAGCGGTGATAGATTTACCGGCGAGGTTTTAATTCCCTAGGGGGGTTGAACTACCTGTGGCACTAGAATAAGATGCTCACGTACGTGTAAGCTACGTTTAATTACGTAGTCGGTATAACAAATGTTGCTAATTTAACTACGGAGCCAACACCTGCGAGATAGTTTCGGTGCTTTTTTCGCCTGTGGAATCGACGCGAGTGCAGATGCGAATTTTATGGAGAATTGTGGATTTTCGCCATGTTTTAGAGGCAGAGGTAAGGAGGGGATTTGTTTTGTGAGGTGGTGTTTCGTGTTTCCAATTAATGGTAAAATGGTGTTTGTTTGAAGTATCAAATTTATGTTGTTTTTTTTTGAAATTTGTAGTTTAGAGATCGTTTGGGTATTTGCAGCATCTCTTGGAATTTCCAAATTGTGATGTATGCTTGAAAATGTTAAATATGGTGGATCTGTTCGTGTCTATTTTGACGTATCGTAAGTTATGTAAAATACGACGCGTGTAATTTTTGATTATTTTCGAGAGGCATCGAAGCGTTTTCGAAGTTTCCGCGATTCGATGAAAACGCGAGTATGAAATTGTGCATGAGTAATTTCGTAAAGTTCCTTGAATACTATAACGTATGTTATTTGCATAATCCGCCCAATTTCGATATTAAGGGAGTTACAGAGTCTTGGTATTCTCAAGAAAAAATCGTATTGAACGGCATCTCAGGATCGTATGTAAAATTTTCCACTGTGTGTTCAGAAAACGTTGTTATCGGAATTTCAGTTATCTTCGTTTTGTTATCGATTTTTGGCGAATTTTTTGAGTATTTTGAAATCGTCGTTTTCAACGTGATGCTGCAATTTCCACCAGGATACCAAATTTTTACAGTATTTTAAAAAATGTTCCAAAAAATTAAAAATACCTGAAAACAGGTAAAAATGTTGCTTTCGGTTTTCTTTGCGGTTTATTCGCCTCCAATTTTGCAAAATTTTATCGGTAAATTGAATCAGATGTACAATTATATCTCATTTCGCCCAAACAAATTATCTCTTTGTTGATTTTTTGGACATATGTCGCTAAATAATTGCTATATTGAAAAAATCAAAATAACTAAAATTATTCCTTATGAAATTTCCCACAAAAAACGTTATAACCTTTTTCCATCTAGAAATCATGTTGAGGTTGTAAATTGGAGATTTTTCCTATTGTATGTTTCAATGCTTTCAAGCGGTTGCAAAACTTGCATGAAATAACCGTCAAAAAAATTTCAAAAAATCTCGTCAAGCCGTTGAGCTTTTTAGGACATACTACTCCTCTGAGAACGTACTTAATCTTACTTCCAAAACCAGCATCATATTTTTAAGATCAAATCGTCAAATCTGTATACTGTACGGGGGTTCCCAAAGTAGTTGAAAGGTACAGTTTTCACGTTCCGTTTCCTACTTTGATTTATAATTTTTTCCAGAAGGATTTAGAAGGATTTATTTTTCAAAATTTGAATAATGCATTGGTTTTTTGATGATAGGACATATTTTACTTCGTTTTGTTTCAAGGTCACAGCAGAAGCTCTTGAAATAAAAATTGGTAAATTTAACGTGAATTTGTGTCTCCGCTAATTCATAAATCGAAAAATGGTTCGAATAAAAAATATGGTATTTTTCAAGAGGATTTTAAATATATACAAACTTTTGCCTGTATATTTCATAAAAGTGGAGAAATCGCGTATTTAACATGCAAAAACATGTTAATGCTTGTAATTCTTACCGTAAAGATATACTTGAAACATATCTTGATAAAATCGTCATTTTACAGCCTATGTATGATCTCTGGCGAAAAAAAGGTTGGAACATTTTTTGTTAGAAATTTTCTAAGGAACAATTTTAGTTCTATTGATTTTTTTGATTTAACAATTATTTCACGACTTATGTCTAAAAAACCAACTGGGTGCAAGAAAAAATTTATCAAACCTGTATTCCTCAAACTATTACAACTTTCTCGAGTCTCGAATAAATACCTCATCAAAATTAAACTAAATTCCACAGCCCCTAGGCAGATCAGTCCTCGAATCCATTCCAGATGCTGGTTTAAGTATACTTACATTCAACACTCACACGGTCGTTGAAAACCCGACGAGTTTTTTTTGCAAGCACCTACGCGTTAAACTACGGAAAATTTCGTCACAAGACGAAGGTTACCTTCGAATACGCATATGCCACCCTGCGCGACGCTAATCACATTTATAATACCATACTCGAAACTTGCCAACTACCTTGCGATGCGCGTCGCCATTAGGGACACGGCGTCGAGTTTTACATTAACTTGACACCGACGCCCCGCGTGTCGTGCGGCATAAAAACTCCATTGAAATTTTACTTCTTCAAACAATTCCAACTCGGTAACTCGCTTAAATAAACATTTGCCTTGGAATGTTAAGTACTCGTTGAGGGTGGAAATTTTTATTCGCCTCACGACTCTTTTGCCGGGTAATTTCTTTCAATTTTACGGGTAAAATTTCTCACAGACGTGATTTGTCGGCGGAATTGTCGCAGTGTGATGTAACGAGGTACCACGTGGGAGAGATGGCCGAGGTAATTCAGCTCGTCTTCGTGTAAGCGGATTTATACAACTTTTTCCATCTTTGTTTTCCTTTTTTTAATTGGTTGCTTAGTGATTTGTTGAGAAGTTGCGAGTTTTCATAGCAGAGATGCTGCGTTCATCGATGTATATTTCTCTTTCGTGATGAAAAGGTTTCCTTTGAAGTTATTAATTAACGAAGATGAATTTTTTCACCATTACTAAGCAAGTTAGTACGTTTTGTTGATAGCCATCAATTTCGCAAAATTTCATGAGAAATTTCTTAAATTATAACGAAGTTGTATTTACTTCGAATTGAAACGTTTAATTATAAATTTTCTTGAAGAAATTTGCCACTGATTTCATCATCGAAGAAATTCTTGGAAAAGTATTATAAGCTTCTTACAATGTATCAGAAGTTGGAATTTAACCTATATTCTTCAAAAAAAATCATCTTTTCGATGGCTGCATTCAAAATACGTATAATTGCATCGTATCTAATATGATGACGTAATAGGATCGTCATTACCTTCGAATCTTTAATAAAAGAGTTACTAAAAATAAATCGAAACATGCTCTTCGCTCTTCGTACCTTGTCAATTTATGGCTTGATGATTAACACGGATTATGACTACCTACATGTACCATAAATGAGACATTACCGTTAACCTAAACAGAATTAGATGACTAGTAGATTGTAGGAGTTATGGTGTTTTTACGTATTAGCAATTTTTTTCTGTTAATTTGCAAAAAAAATACCATAGCGTGTGTATGTGTAAATGGAAAAATATGCATAAAAATGCCATCTTTTATGCATGCGAATTTATTTCTCGAGTGTATTAGTCACGATGATGCAGAGACGCGGTAGCCACGTAACCTTGATATCGAGCATGATTTTTTCCTTGTTTTTTTCTCTCTCGTATCTAATCCATTTCGTGAATACGAATGTAATAAATGGAAAAAAAATTCGCGATGGAATTTTAATTATCGTAGTCCCAAAACTACAAAAAGATATTCGTTCTTCGAGTTACCAAAATATTTGATTTATTTTTGTCACGTATGTACGTGCGTAAGAAACCATACTGGATTTTTAATTTCCTTAGTCTTGGTAACACTGGTAGCGTCGTTACTACGGGTCGTACAGAAAAAAACTTCATATAAAAGTTGTTCCTTGATATCCCCTCTATATTTTCGGTCATCATAAAAAATCAATTTGGAGCATCTATAGCTCCTCAAATTTGAGAAAACATTTTTGAGAAGGTATTGGCAAATATCAAAAATTAAGGAAAATTTTGGTGTCGATTGAATATTTAAATCACTTAATTGACTTATGTAATTATTCGAATTACGTATTGTATTATTATTTTAGTTGCTATTTGTGTTTTTTATGCTAATTTTTCTTTGATTTTAATTTGTTTTCGTTTGATTTCTGTTTTAGGTAAGTGAAATAGAAAAATTACTGTACTCATTAGTTCAATGTATTTTGAAAACATCAAATCAGGTAAAATTCTACCTTCGAGTTTATAACTTTTACAACACAAAACATTATTTTTTGACAATTTGTAAGATTCAGTTGATTGCAAACACCCACAAAAATCACAATTAAACGTAATTTATTTAGGTATATCTGAACAAACACGTGATTTTAAAAATAGAAATAAAAACGTGATCATATAGATTTCGTTTTTGAAATAGTCATGTTTCTGCATGAGTCACGTTTCAACTTTTTGGTGTCAAGTGTCGTATTTTTGAGCAAGTCACGTTTTCATCGGGTCACGTCACGTTTCCGCGGAGTCACGTATCGATTGAAGTCACGTTTTGATTTCGAGGTGTCATGTTTTCGTAGTCACCTCATGTTTTCGCGGAGTCACTTTTCTACGTTGAGGTGTCACGTTTGGTCGTCACGTGTTTGAGGTGTCATGTTTTCGCGTGAAACACGTTTTTGTTTGATCGATCGGTCGTGTCACGTTTCAAGTGAAGTCTCATGAACTTTGAGGAGTCATGTTTTCTTGCAAGCCTTGTTTTCCATTTTTTTACCTGCATCAAACGATTATGCGTCTTATGAAATGTGAAAAAGGCCAACCCTCTGCTTATGGCGAATTCCAATTAATCAAAGTAGAACAAAATTATTCCTTTTTACGTCTTTTTAAAGTGAACGGAAGGGGCGGGGGGTAAAAAATACTAAAAATTTTGTCCAGAAATGAACAATTTGTAATAATTTTATACTACTTCTGAAAGTAATTATAAACTAAGTAAACTTTGGTATATAAATTGGAATAAATATTAATATAAATTTTCGGGCTGATGCCAAAAGAAGCGGTTTAAAACCTCTCCCCCTCCCTCGGAAGTACGACACTATACGACTTGTATATCATTTGTCAAAACATCGAGCAATTTGAGCATTATATTTATATTTTAAAAGACTCGAATTAAACGTACACCAAATATTCCAGCTTTTCCGTCGTTTCGCTACCTAAAACGCTGGATTTCGTGGACTACGAAGCTCGTGATTCGCGCGGTACCATATGGCGTGAAAATTAGGCGAACATTTCGAAAGCAAATGTCATCCCGAAGCGTGCTCCGATGTAATAAAAAAAGCAATGTTTTTCGTTCGCGATGAAATGTCATCGCGAGCGCGATAATATGAAAAAATACAGCGTTAGGTACAAGGTGTTGCGAAAACGCTCGCATACGATGGAAAAGTCGTATCAGGTCAAAACGTAGATTTCATTTACTTGGTTGTTCTCGTTTCAAAATCCTGTAAACTGTTTTGTTTACTCGTAGTTAACACTGAAGTGATAATTAATCGTAAGTGGAATTATTTCTCATCGATATCGGATACTCCCACGTTCGCTAATAGGTTTTCGAAACATCCTGTATCGAAAGCTCGTACAGACGAGAGAAGCCTAACGATAGAAGGTGGTGTGGGAAAAACGAACGTTGATTTTTTACATAAGATGGTAATGGAAAAAGCATTTTTTTTAGTTTCTATTACGTGTGCGTTGTAGTAAGAAGTTTTACGTTGTATTTTATAAAGCTATTAGGCGAATTACCATGTAGCAAAGTACAGCTTGAGGAACGAAATATAGAAAGAGATTTACTCGACGTATATTTTTTTCGCGCTAGATTAAACAAATGAGATTGTACATCGAGAAATATTTGAGGAAAAAAAACGTCGAGGTAACCGCATCGAATTAAAAGCTCTCTCTTAGCAGATTTAAAAGCGAAAGAAATTTTCACTCAAGTCGTCTGAAGCATTGAAAAGATACTTTCGTGTACACCTTCATTATACATTCAACGAAGTACGTGCTTTTTTTTGCGCTTCGTCGCTAATAAATCCTGGTTCCTCGACTCTGTGAAGCTGCATGTACTCGAGGAATTATCGTTTAATTGGCTTTTAAATCTGCGTATTGCTGTGTCCCTGAGGATAGAGTAGCTTGACCTGTATGCTGAATTTTTTTGTAGATTTTGTTTTGTATTAAATGGATAATTTGAATAATATAAAATGAGAAAGATTTGGTCAAAAATGTTGGTATATTTTTCTTGATATGAAATGTTGATTTTTTTTTTCATTAAGGAGATGTAAATTATATCACAATAGGCTTAAAAAAAATTACGTTGAGTTTGACCTACTTCAGTGTATCGAGAAGAGAACTTGAAAAATTAAATTTCGATTTTTAAAAAATGTAACCGAGATATTCGCATAGTCGTCGCTTTTTAGTTTAACGAAGTGAATCACGTCGAAATATGGAAGTAGAAGTTTCCGTATTTAAACGTCGCAATTTATTTACTCTCATGTTGAAGTGCGCTCGTAAATTTTTGCACAACGTGCTTCTGTGCTTAGATCTTTGATCCGAGAAGTACTCTTTGTTCGCTTCGATGAAGCGAATTTGAAACGAGTGTATATCCGTAATTTAGTCAAGAAGTCATCGCAGCTTTCAAATTACTCGATTATTGAGGATTTAATGAAATGTATGAAAGTGGTGGGGGCAGGAGGGGAAGAACAATGCGCCTTTATTAAATCTAATATTTTTTTCTTCAAAGCTGATTTCATTTTAGAGGCATTTAGAAGAAGGAGGAGGGGGAATTAATTCTTTCCAAAAAAATACCTAATTAAATCGAATGTGATTTTAATAATATGCATTTTGGGTCAAATTTAAAATGTTGGAAGTTATTGATTTAGTAGCATCTAATTTTGGCTTTGTGAAGTTAATGACCTATTTTTTTGATTTTTTTGGATGTGTGTTAATTTTTGATGTACTTGAAAATATGCTAATCCGAATTAAAATAGAAATGTTAATTTTCATAATCCAACGAAAGTTCGGGACTCGTTGAAAATCAAAAATAAAACGAACTTTTCGACGACCCTTTTGCTGGTAATTTTCAAAGAGCACGGTTATTGTTATGAGATATCATTGGTATGGAATTTCGCATGAATCCTCGATACGAGAAACGATTGTTGATAAGGGGAACGCGAGCGACGATAATATCGCTTATTGACATTTATAAAAGTCAACCGATAAGGGTGTCTCGAGGGTGTTTTAATGCCAATCGCGTCGGGCTTTGGGTCATCGTCATTTTAATCGTTTGCAAAAGTACACAATTACATACATGAAAGTTGTATTATTCGATGCTTCAATGAGAATTTCGTGTTTGGATACAATAATCGATAATGAGTTCGAGTAGGCGTCTACATAAAGTAAAATTTCCTCAAAAACCTGAAAAGATAGGAGAAAAATCTTGAAACAAAAAATGTTCCTTTTTTCATCCTCTGTAATATTTGTTTAAACAAATTTTTCCAAAAAGTTGTCCCTTGCTCTACAAAAATCCCCTCAACATGAGATATTTCACGAGAAAACACCCCAAACTGAGATCTACTCAAAAAAGTGTAACAACTGTTCAAACTTTCTCCCCATCTATCGCAGCATCGAGGGGAGAAAAACGTCGCATTGTGAATTTATTATCTTAGCTGGCTGAATCTAATTTAGCATCGGTTTTTTTCCTATCCGACGTTTTCTTCCCTTTCGCAGCATCGGCTCGACAACGCGACGATGACGCCCCGCCAACGAGATAATAACCAAAGAGACGACGTACCGTAAACACATTATTGTCGAGGGGTGATCTCGTACAACGTTCACGGTTTGGTGATTCGCGAATAAATGTCGTTTACGGATGGTGTCTTCGTGGATATGTATCAATCGATGTTAGCCAAGTTGCCAAAAGGGTGCTGTGTCTTGGTTCCTTGAAGTTGGTTTAATCAATGCGAAATTGAAAAGAAATAGGAAGAGCGTGAAAGGAGCGGAAGTGGTGATTTTACCCCTTTTCAAATCAGTTTTTTGCTTGTATCTTCATTAAAGCTGGTTTAATCGAGAAAATAGCTCAGTTCAAAATTAAAGCGCGTGAAATTCTGTATAAAATTGGTTCTATGAAGATTGACGTCACTTGAAGTGTACTCGTGTCGAATGTGTTTGAAAGAAGGGATTTTTTCGTGATTTTTCAATGTAACGTGAGTTTAGTTTTTCGCTTCTAACTCAGCATAAACTGGTTTTATCGAAAAAATAGCTCAGTTCAAAATTAAATTACATTAAATTTTCTATAAAATTAGTCCTATGAATATTAGCGTCACTCGACGGCATTTTCATCTCAGAAATGATCGAAGAAAGATTTTTTCATGATTCTGGAGCCAGAATAGCATAAGCTTAGTTTTTCGCTTCTAACTCAGCATAAACTGGTTTTATCGAAAAAATAGCTCAGTTCAAAATTAAAGTACGTCAAATTTTCTATGAAATTGGTCCTACAAATATTGAAGACGCGAAATATTTTTGAAAAAATTACACAAAAATTGTTTATTTTTGATGAATGACTAGCAATTTTTTATGAATTGGCAGCACTGTCGAAGTATGTGACGTCATATGTATATACAATTTCATTATTTTTTTTTGAATGAGCGCATATAATAATGCTGCTTATTTTGATCTGCCTCAAAACCACTTCTCCAAGTTACCTTGTACTTTCAATGTCACCCCAAGTATAAAATGGAAATGAAAATTTATAAATTTAGTTACTGTGCTTTGAAACTGTGCATAAAAATCACTTTCCGAAGTCACCCCGTGCTCTCAAAGTCGCCCCAAATATGTAACGAAAATTATAATTTAGAAATTTAATAGCTAATTTCAATTTGTATGCACTAAATGTTTTTCCAAAGCCACCCCGTGTCTTCAAAGTTACCCCAGATAACATAAAATGGAGAAATAGTTTGGAAATTGAACAGCTCGATTGTTTTTATATCAAAATTGATTTTTAAATTGACCCCGTATTCTCAAAGTCACCCCAGGTACATAGTTTCAACACATAATTCGTCGAAAAAATGAAGTTTTGTTTTTTTTTTCAAGCTTGTAACTGCTTATAAAAATCTTCAAAAAATCTTCGACTTCGGTTGAATGTAGTTCGAAAAGTAATTAAGCAAATTGAACTTTTTTTAAGCCACTTTGTGGAAAATCTGGGAGACTTTAATTTAGATTTAGACTACTTTTCTGAATAAATTGTTTTCCACGAAGATACAACCAATAAATTAATTTATTGAGGAGACTATCCTTTCATTTGTTCAGCTTGAAGTCAATTTTAGGCTAAACTCACAGAACTAAAGCATCAATTTAAAGACAATAGAATTGTTAATTATCCAAAATTACCTAATCTGAAAAATAACACCTTGGTAAATTTAGCAGCGCCTCGAAAAACAAATCCACTTTTCACCCCTGTTCAAACATTCTGATCAAAATGGGAAGATTAGTCGAACCGCAATCGGAATTCTAAAGCACAAAATCCATCGCCGAAGTGTTATCGAAATTACACTGTTATGCGATGACAAACCTTCAAACTTTCAGCCATCTTCGCCATGTAATCTCGTTAAGGTGAAGTTGCAAAGTTATTCGAAACTTTGTGCGGTATTTATTACTAGGAAAAAAAGCCAAGTTGTGGCGTCCGAGCAAAGCGACGGATTTAAAGCTGTCTCCATATCTCTTAGGAAATTACCTAAGCAGAGCGATAAAATTACCCCGATTTGATATGAAGAGTAATCTTCGGACGGTTGGGATTTATTTGTATTCAACGATATAGCCAACTTGGTTTTTTTCTCTGTTGTATTGTGTCTTTATGAGATAACATGGGCTATTTTGCCATAAAATCAACCGTCTAGACGTTTTAAATAGTATTTTATCGTTTCCGAAATTCGAAATTGAAGAAAGATGTTATGCGGCGAATGCGTTAATCTTTGGTGATAATCGAACTATGTATAAGTGGATTATGTTAACGTGTAATTTCACAAGGTAGGTCCGGAAACGTGTACGATATTGATTTTTTTTCATGTATATTCAAATTAGTAACCAATAAGCCGAGTGTACTTGTAAGGTAAAACGGTGCAGACAGTCTAAGCTGACGTACCCTGTTTCGCCACCATTATTCGGTTATTGACTTCAATCGCGACCATCTAATTTCGTATCACTTTTCCGAGTAATTTCACCGGGCGAACTTTTTCGGTGCTTTTACGATACGCCGACGAAAGCCCATTAAGCTAGTTTCTCGACGAATACATAAAATTTACAACGCAAGTTTTCCGAACGGTATCGTCTTGGGGATTATTGTGTATACGGTGCCATTTTTACGTTCGCAAATGCCGATCAATTGCAACAAAGGCAGTCATTAGTACACGAAATGCCGGTAAGTTCTTTGTGGTAATACGTAGAGTGGTCGTGAAGTTTTTTTTGGAGAAACAACTCGGTCGATGGGAACTTCAAGGAGGATGAGATAAAAGAAGGGTATTTCCACGGGGTTTTTTGCTGTTTCATAAGAAGTGAGCCCTTGAATAAGATTACATGAGTTTTTTATATTGATCTTTTGGAATTTTTTTCAGTTATCTTGGATTTTAACAATTTTTGAAGAAATAATTATCGGGATTTTTATATGAAATGTAATTAGTATGATAGGGTCAAATATATGACAAAATCTCAAGATGAGCATCGAAATGCAGAGTTTTTCAAAAGCTGTCATTTTCAAGTCATTAATTTATCAAGCCGACCAATTGAAATTTTTTTTCTCACTTTTGTGGTTACACTGTTTTTTAAAATAATTTCCAGATTTTATCAAAAAAAAGCGCTTGAAATCTGAAGTACAAGTAGCTCCAGAATTTGAAGAGATGCTAAAAAATTGTTGAAACAGTTGTCAACTTTTTTCCCTAAAAGTTTTGGTTGAAAAATTTTTTCAAAAAGTTGATTAATGGTTCGCAAAATAGGCTTAAATCAAGTACGTACTGTATGTACTATTTTTGAGGCACAAAATCGGTAAATATGAGATTTTTTTCAGTGTAGAAGTTTAAAGGAATAAAAAAATGTTGCCTGCTTTTTTTCCTAAAACTTTTATTTGAACAATTTTTTCAAAAAGTTGATCAGTGGTTCACAAAATGTGCTTTATTCAGGAGTCATTGTTCAGGCACAAACTCTAGAAATGAGATTTTTTTTCAAAAAAATTAAAAATTTGATGAGATAGGGGAAAAAAGTTGAATCAAAAAAGTTACTCGCATTTTTTCTTGAAACTTTTGTTTGAACAATTTTTTCAAAAAGTTAATCAGTGCTTCTCAAAATAGGCTTCAATCAAGTACTATTTTTAATGCATAATATCTGAAAATGAGATTTTTTCAAATAATTCATGTTTGAAGAAATAAAAAAATGTATCTTATTTTTTATCCTAAAACGTTTTTTTAAATAATTTTTTTTTAATTTTATCAATATCCCAAGGCACCAACTCTAAAAATGAGGTTTTTATCAAAAAATTGGAAAATTCAACATGATTTTTCAAACGAAAAAACTGTATTTAAAAAAAAAATAGTATTGGCAATTTTTTCAAAAAGTTGATCAGTGGTTCACAATTCCCCTCCTGTGGGGTCTTCCTCGTTTTAAAATTCAAACCGTATTTATTACCTAATTTCCAATTATTTGTGATCCTGACGGACAAATATGAAAAAATTTAATATACGAAGATTTTTTATGTTGTATACGAGTGCAAAAAATTCCCTAAAAATAATCAACCAAATAAGATTAACCGTGTTCCGAAGAAATATCGAATGCGTCATTTTAATATAGCGTCACGACGCTAAGAAATTACTTGAGAAAAGCGAGGCACGTAGTGATTCATAGTTGGCAATTCGTAGACGAACCAGTTATCAAAGAGTCATTCGCCCGCGATGAAAGTGAACGCAGTTATGCATAACTTATTTAAAAAATTCGTCGATGATAAGATTCACAGGAAATACCTATCAGCGAATTTTATCTGAATCGTTTCGCAATCCGAGTATTAAAAATACACAGACGGCGAAAAAATGAAAAATGAAATTCGATCAATTTGAGAATAACTTGGAAATAAACGCGCAATATCAATCTTCTTGGTGATCAATCTATCCCCCAATATTAATTCAAGGACTTGACTAAAATAAAAAAAAATCATGCATAAACATCCAAGTTGTATGATTGAATTAAACCTCAAAATGTAGAATATTTCAATACATCAGAAATATTTCATCACAGCATAAATAATCCGAATAATCTTCGCGAATTCAAACCTCATAAGGTGTTCGTAAAATCTGAATATATTACGAAAATCAATCCATTGGGATAATTTTTCAAACCCTTTACGTATCCCTGGTCACCACACGACCACAAAGGATTATCCGACGCTTTTTTAAAATCCTTTTTTCTTTGAACAAGTTATAAAAAAACTGTAACGCGATACCCGATCTTTTCGTATTTTACGACAAAGACGTCTTGAGAATTTGGCACGAAGCGTAAGTCGTTCTTGGTCGATTTTAAATCTCCATTCTAAAGGATACACGGAGCCAATCAAAGAGATAGTTCATAAAATTACACACATTCGAGAGATTTATCGTATAGGCTTATCAGACGCCAAAAGGGATACACCGAAAAACGATTTATGGATTTGTAATAACACCTCGAAGCCATTCCGTGTTACGAGAAGGAGAAAAAAAATCATAAAATGGAGTATTTAGAAGTCAACCGTGCTTTATTTCGGATCACTTATTCTCGAATTGATTCCTTTGTGGAGGATTTATTACTCCATTGAAAAGAAATTGTTTTTTTTTGGTAATGATTTTTACAGGTCG
Organism: Maconellicoccus hirsutus; assembly: GCA_003261595.1. Classification (NCBI taxonomy): domain Eukaryota; kingdom Metazoa; phylum Arthropoda; class Insecta; order Hemiptera; family Pseudococcidae; genus Maconellicoccus; species Maconellicoccus hirsutus. The sequence continues at coordinate 704 of QBDW01009047.1, read as the reverse complement.
GATTATCTCTTGTGTTTCTTTCGGTGTCGAAATAATTAACAAGGTTTAATTGATTTTTAATCGCCTCGTCGATTATAATTTTTCGTACGGTTTTATGCATAATTTGTGACGCAAAAGGAGAAAAAACGAGTAGTCGAAGGTAATAAATATTCGGATGTATTTCACTATCTTTACAATGGAAACCTTTGAAAATAGGTAAAATTCCGATATACGCTGTTTAATAGTTTTTTAACGAATTTACACTTCCGTTTTATTCGTATCAAATAGCAAACTCCTTTGATCTAGTATCCGGCTTCATTTTACGAATTAAACGTAACCGCAAGTGGGAAAAACGAACGAGTTAAAATGCCTATTTTCATAATGGGGTCATTTTTCAGACCTATACGAAATTCTACGGTGTATTTGGATAATACTCGTTTGTACAGGGTGTTTGGAAAATTCGTTTTTTTAATTTCTATCATCTTTTTCATCCTTGGTTGCCTTCGTATTTACGTTCATATTTTCCGAACAACGTGTACGCAACCGAAATACACACTGTCCGTCCATTTTCACCTTTATCGAAATTTCCATGGCCACACGTAAAGTCCACTCTCTGATTATGTCGCCTAGCCATCCATCTTCGTCATCGTATCCATGACAAGTCACGAACAATCGAATACGACGAATACGTCGACAAATGAAAATAAATTTCAAGCCATCCACTT